>DWQK01001666.1:0-14972 GCA_018231225.1 Noctuana stator
AAAATGATATAGCCTTTAATTGTGCTGGAGGTTACTCTGATTGTTAGGACTCCAGCTGAAGCGCTTTCTATCGTGGTTAGGCGTGACAGCGTTCATAAAAAGTGGCCTAAATAAGGATACCTCTCTACACCTCTCTATATTCGTCGCATATTTAGATACATATATATGGTCAGACGGGCGGAGGAGTTAGAGAATCATATAAAATTGTTTTGCTTGAAAATTGTTCGAGTGCTTCTGCATGAAATGCAAAAGCAAAGCAATTACTTCCTGTGGCTGTGTACGTAAGAAACGGAATTAATATATTCACTGTAATATCGAATTCATTTAAAAATTTAAATCATTGCTGAGCAAAAGTTCGCCTTTTTAATCAAATCATATTAATGTTCCATTTCATCCCCGGGTAAAGAATATAAAAAGAAAGCTTAAGATATTGTCTATCTAGAAAGAAAAATAATCCTTTGGAATGAATTTAAATAAAAATCATTTTTTCTTTTTTTCTATACCTATATTTTCTGCTTTTTCGAAAATCTTTGTAAAAGCGTATAGTTGTTGTTCTAGTTTACATAGTTTAAAACTTTAAATATTACCATTACAGGTTTAAGATACATTTTTTCAGGCTGAATTCCTTCTTAGACTTAGCATATAGCTCCCAGCATAATAATATAGAACACTCACTCTTATTAGATTTTAAGATTTTCTCCCGTGTCTTTAAAGCAAAAATCTTGAATTGCCTGAATACAAGGATTACAAGCGGCCTAAGTAGCGTCTATTGTATCGAGCACAAAATCTGACAACTTGATGGTGTTCATGCAGCGTTTAAGAGGGCTATTCAAAATGCTTAGTGCGCTTACTATGCATGGTAGCGTGACCTGACAATTTGTGCTAGCGTCGCTCACTCGTCTCTCTCACTGAGCTTCATCGATGCATGATGCCAGTAGAATAAGTTGAACCGTACACTATCGTCATATCCTTATTCAGGATTACGTTTATTGCACAAGTTTTGTAGTTTCTTTCTCAATCTCTTAGTGGCTGAAAAAAAGTACCTACTCGTATAAATAATTAATATAATTTTCCTTTTTCTTGGATATAATATACTTATTTACCTTTAGGATAATTTCGATGCGTGCTGTTTATGTGGAGATGAGGTTTGAATAATAGAAAATTGAAGTGGATAATAAAATAAGTTAAAAAATTAAATAAAACGGTTTCATTGTGAAAAAACAAAGTTATTACGCAGTTATTATATTATATAACTTTCTTTAAGAATAAGCTTTCTACTGCGTAAAGGTTATTCATAAGTAGGTATTAAAATAACGTTTGGCTGACTTATTTCCTCGAATGTAGCTTTAATTTAACACGAGTGATACTAGTATAGCAGTCAGTCCCATACCAAAGAAATAGTTACTTGATTTTATTTTCATTTCGTCGTTATTTACTAGCAATCAACATCAGACTTGAAGTGAAATTGTGGTCAAACGCAAATCAATTTAAAGAATAACGTTGTGGCTTCGCCGGCCACGAAGTTATTTCCACAATAGCTACTACATTTCTACCTGTAGAACATAGTCATCTCACTGATAGAGACTCGACTATTACTGTGGGCAGTGGATCGGCACTTCCACTCGCCCGTCTCTTTGTACTCCAAACAACTCAATATCTCTAATGGGATTCCGCCAGGCAGGGCTAAACCACACGAGTCTGCCATCCGAACAGCGAATAAATTACTTCCAATTCGTTTTATTTTCATTGAGAACTCACCGTGTACACCAGGTGTCGCTTTGACATGCAAAACTCGCTATTGAAATCTCTCTGTGTGCTATTTAACTATTTATTTCACATTTGCATTTTTATTGGTAAACAAAATGAATAGATAGAGTACTAACTTAATTTAAACAGCTATATAATAGGAGGAAGTTTAAATAAATTTTATTTGCAAGGATGGAAAAAACATCCTTAAGAATCCTAAGACGAGTATTTCCTCGGGCGAGATCGGACCAACGACCTGCAGAATAAAATTCCATTAGAGGTAACCTGATATCCTGGCAGTATCTATCTTATCAATGACCCTTTATTGCTTTAGCTTAATACGTAAGCGAAGCTTTAAAGGTACTTTAGTAAATTCATTTGTTCGTCTAGTTACGACGCTCATGAACTTACGTCATTTTCGGTAAAGACACCTTGTGTTATAATGTCTACTTTAGTTAAGATTTACATTATGTTGTGTTTACCAAAACGTAATGAAGTAAGTATTAAAGTACCTACCTGTGTTTAAGTTTTTTTCTTAGCCCATATAATATGGTGGTTATTGCCGTTGATTTCTCGTTGACAATCGTGTAATTATCTTATTCGATTAGTAGCTGAAAGTAGGTACAAGATCTTTAATGAAAACAAAAGTTCGTAATGTTTGCGGTTTCTTGACTCATTAGAATATCAAATGTCGCTCAGCAAGATGATTGGCAATTCCTTGTAGACTTCACAGAGTCGAGGACGTAATATCCGCTTCAGAATTTGCTTGCTTGTTGAAACGGGAACATGCCGAGGAACCCAAAGGAAATAACATAAATATTGCATGGCATGTGAACATAGGAATGTAAAGGAAACGTTGAGTATAAAGGAACTGCATATTCTCGTACAGACGAGTACGTTTGTCATTGATGGAACCTGATGTTATTGGGCCACTTAAGTGGAATGGAAGCACCCATGGCCCTACTGCAGCACTGGTAGAATAAATGACACGGGATCTCACTCGGTACTCGGAATATAAATCTTTTTTCGTAGGCACCACCATTTCTGTTACACTACACTATGTAATTTTAATATGAGTTCCGACTAAAATGGTAATGGTACTATTTCATAAAGCGTTTAGTAATATTATAAGAGTAAAAAGTATTATACGTGTTCTACCTATATATCATGTTTATAATATCATAGTATTTTGTAAAATTACCTAGCTTAATAAAATCTCTCAATCTACTCCCACGGTTATTTCGGTAAACAAAAAGGTAACGGGTGATTTTCACGGCCTAGTTAATCTTAAGTTTCACTTTTAATTGTTGTCTTTTTATTTAAGCTGGAGTCATGCTTCATGATTAACTATATACTTACTAGACTATAAATAATGGAGTAGGTACATACCTATTATTTAATTATTTTTTATATATTTTAAAATTTTATATAAATAAATAAATAAAACGAAAGCTATAAATCGTCCTCATCTTTGTATATACCTACATACAATCGAACATCAGGTTTAGGTATGTGTATTAAATATTTTTCGAATATGTTATTTTATTCACATAAAATTAATAAGAAGTAAATAAATTTAATATCGTTAATAATATTTTTAAATTTTTTTTAAACACGCCAATTCTTCTAAAAAATATTAAAACAGAGTCCATGACAGTTGTTTGAAAACTAACGCACTGTTAAATCGACGGTTTATGTCTGGTATATACAGACAGATCTACGAGTATGTTTTTAGTTTATTCATGGTTCGCTTACCAATGTCAATAAATTGCAGACATAAAGGAATACAGACCATTTCGTCTTGGTTATGAAACATTTATAGAATAATTGTAGCAATTTTGACTGAATTGGCTCTTGCAATTTTATAATTCGTCTCTAAGGTGATTAATTTGATGTTGGTTATGCAAATGACGAGTTAAGTCTATAATGAAGAGTGACTAACGGATATTTAAATGAGTGAGTAGATTGCCAGTGAAATATTGTTCAAGTTAGTGGGATTAAAATTTACTACAGAATTCGTTTGTGAACCGGTACACTAATAAATATTAAAGCACCACGTCGAAAGCGCGTTTGAAAGGCCATAACCGCAGGCTTCGTATGCTTTGAATAGACATTCACCCCTCACATAAACAAAACGATGCACTTAGAAACAGATTCCTCGTAGCTTGCATGCCTTTCCTAAAATAGCCTCACTCACCAGTTGTATAACGCCAACATTTCTCCGGGTTTCTTTAAAAAAATGACTTAGCCAAATAAACAAAGACCTGTTGGCTATCGTAAACAATTGCCAGGTAAAATAAATCTTTCTAACCATGAAAGTTTTTTTTTCTCGTTTTTATAACACATTTATTCATCGACCGTGCTATAAGTTTATTTATATCGATAATGACTTCATCAGCGTACTTAACGATGTGTCGGTTCCCTGTGATTCTGAGAAGTTACCGCAGGGGAAGACGTCATACATTGACGCGCTTTGACCTACTTTACTCGTATGCTCAGCTTGAGAAGTTCACCCTGTTTTGGGCGTTACACTGTTCATTTAATAGACCCTGTTTGTAATTAGCTAATAGGTTATGCTCCCTATAGCTTAATAAATGGATGGTGACGCCACACCCGTCGGAATGTCCGCTCGCTAACCGGAAACCGGGGCGCACTACCGTTAACATCATGAAATTAGAAGACCAGTTTGGATATGTCTTTCGTATAATAACCTTAAAATTTCAAGTCCTTATTTAACATTTACAAAAAACATACCCGATACCACTAATAGTAACATTGTAATGCTTCTGATAAATACACAGTGATCTAGTGACATTCGTTTAAATTATACGAACCACATGCAGCTCCTTTTTGACCCCATTATAACTCAAAATATATTCAAATTCAATTGAATTTAAATTATTTACTTGAATTTAAATGATTTTATAATTCAAAAATTAAATATATTAACATGAAAGGATTATTTAATAAAATCCCGGAGATTGTAACTGTATTATAAAATTACTTTGTTGTCCTCATCCACATGCGACGCGGGCGGTGAGTAGGTACTTACCATTATATCACACTTTTTGCTAATTTTTAAATTATAAAAGAAACTATGAGTTATAAAATAATGCGAAAGCCAGTATGTTAATAGCTTATTTACGTTTTTTTTATGTATTATCTTGAGCAAGTACATAATATCTATCGCCTGTACTCTTAGGTGCCTAATGATTCTGTTTTTATCATTTACGCGTTTTCAATTGAAGCCAATAAAATTCTCAACTGTTTAACAATTTTTTAATCATCTACTACTAGGTATGTTACCTACATATTTAGGAACCATTCAACCGTCACAAAACATTTATTTGCTTTGCAGTTTAAGAACAGTAAATAAATAAATACTGCTTTACGCTCATAGTCTTAACAGGATAGGATTCCTTGTGACGTGGGTGCCATGGACACATACAAATACAGTAAAACAAACACCTAGACCAAGAAAAAAAAATTCATTATTTAAATTTCTGTCCCGCCGGGAATCGAACCCACGACCCTCTGATCGGCGTGGTAACCACTACACTACTGGGTGCGTATTGGAATTATTGACTGTATCTGTAGGTGATGTGACTATTATAAAATTCGTTAATATTTAATTTAGATTTAAATTAGATCTATTTATCGAATTGTGGCGTCTAACCTTGTTCTTAAACTGCGCGATGTTTTGCGTAGCGTCTCGAAATATGGAACAATTGTAAATTATTTTGTGAACTGCACTGTTTACGTGTCCATGTGCCAATTAATTATTCTAGTATTGACCTTCGACGGCCCTTGCTCGCCGTCCATTGAGAATAACGTAGTAAACGTAGTGTGTATGGTAGGTCCTTGCCTGGAATTAAATCATGACCTGCTGTCGTGATCCGTCGGCAACACTGGCCTTATTTGGCTTTGCAATGTCTTTTATATTACGAAATGACTGGGCCACTACTGCGACGGTTTGAAACCCAGTGAGAACAGGTTTACATACTTGTTACATGTTGTTGGTCGGACTTTTCTATAAGCTTTTACATAAATATAGTATGACGTAACGTAACTGCCGTGCTGTAAGAGCACGACGTTATCACATTATAACGCCAATCAAAGCGCTAACAATTTATGAGCTCTACATGTCACGTGACCTGGATGTTTATGGTTTTACTTGATTAATTTGCGGTACATTTTTCAAAGAAAGAATGATTTCAATGTCTCTGACGTAACCACCATCACATCGGGGACCGCTGTTTTCTGGAGTTATTATTGAGATTTTTTTAATAATCGTAATGCATGATACTTTTGAATAGGCTCCTATAGGTTTGCTGTAAAATCTAAGAATATGGGTATTTTTCTGTTATTATTTATACTTTTACAAAGCAAAGTTAAATGGGACCGTCATCTTATGCTTATAGTAAACAGGAAAATATTGAAAATTTTAAGGTCGACTTGTTTTGTATTGTTATAAAATGCCATAACTAATGTAAGAGCATTATTGAAGAATGTGTACAATATTATATTTTAAATCAATAACTAGTTATTTGCATTTTTATAATTTTTTTTTCGTTTTGTGCTGTACCTGAGTAAAATGTTTAATTGTGTATCGGGATAACAAAACCTGTTTGGAATGCCCTTTGAACGTCTCTGGAATACCTACAAGACCGGAATGTAAATCAGCTATCTAATGCGATATGTTTTCACAATCATATACACTTATGTTAAGACACGTAGGTACTTTTAAAAACATCGTGCCCAATTCGGAACCGATTGTTCTATTGCAGACATTCCCGATATCCCTGAGGATATTAAAAAGCTGCGGGCGCTGCAAGTCGCGGATTTCAGCAGCAACCCCATCCCGCGGCTGCCAGCGGGGTTCAGCCAACTGCGAGCGCTCACCGTGCTCGGCCTCAATGACATGTCCCTCTCCAGTCTGCCCAGTGATTTCGGCAGGTGAGACATTAAGACATTTTTACAGACTTCATATTTATGTCCAAACCTGTAACGACTTTAAGATGATCTACTTTCTAAATACTTTAAGATAAATACAATGTATATTGTATATTATATACCTATACATTATATTTATACAATAGTTTACATATTTATTTCTTTTTATACTTCATATAATGCAATAACGTAATAAACGTGAGATGAAAATGTCGATTTAGCCCTAATTGTAAAGATAATAATTAATATGTTAATTGCTTAATCGCAATGCTTAGTCGGAGTGTTAATGACGAGAAACAGTGTTATTAAAATGTCTGCTATCCGTCAATTACTGAGATAGTAAATTGTGTTTTTACAATTTACCATGTTACTTTTTGTTTTGTGATACGTTGTAGTTATCTTGTAACAATAATAGTTTGACTGTGAATAGACGAAAGCGAAAGTTAGTGGAAAGTTAAAGGCCGCTGACTAGCTTTTGACAGGCAAGATTATCTATCCGCTGTACCCACAACTTCGGCGGTCCCATATTGTACAGAAATAGTGTTCGATGTTACAAAAAGATCTTTTATTCTCTTTGAGTCGTTTTCGCAACGTTAGATTTCTCGAGGAAAGCCTTTATCTAATCAAACCAGATAAGACAGGGCATGTATTGCAAAAAATATTAGAATTAGGTATCGTTTCATTATCCTTGAATAAATTGAGATGTTACGTTGATGTCCACATTCAAGCGACGTCGCTTCGCCAGAAAACCGCAATCATGGTGTCATGGTTTAATGGTATGGACGTGTAAAGTAATCCATTACGGAGGTATTCTTTTCTGTCCGTCACCGTCCAATGACCACCGCATGACTAACGCTTATTTTCCTTGTTCTTTAATAATACAACGGCGTAGTTATTATCATTGTGTTGTTTATGTATGCAATCAAAATGTGTATGTTACTAGCATTGCTACTTTAACTTAGTATTCAACAGCACACTCTACAAAAACGTGTGAAGTAGGTACAGTATTTGAAAATTAACATTGCATAAAGATTATAGTGAAATATATTGATGGCTCACTTGGGTAAATTGATACTCATAAATAAAGCAGCAGGTAAAATATAAAGTAAATTTAGTTCAAATTATTTTTTCTGAATTTAATTTTATAAAGCCTTGGAAACAGAAACCCAACTAAGGATACAAAAATACGGTGTGTCCGAATTTCCACGTCAACATGTTACCTTTGTCTCAATAATCGCCACTTCAAGCCAACTTAGCGTCTAAAGGGAATTTCTCTTAAAGAAGAAATGCCTTTGTGATGAGTTTCGCGTTTCCTTTGAACTTCCTTGTTCAGCTTCCTGAACCGCTTAAAGTACCTCTTGAAGTTGCGCTTTTGAGTCTCGTATCTCATCTTAAGGTAACAGTAACATTTTTTGTGATGTAAACCTCCTTGTTGTCATCCTGACATTTTTAGTTCAAATTGTTATATGATATTCACATGTTAGTAAAAATATATAAAACATTAGGATACCCTATGTTTTCAGAATCGTGAACACTCACAAATACATTTACACAATCACCCAAACTGAAATGGAAAATCTAAATTCATCATTTAAATTCCGCACTGCTGGGAAGCGGAACTTCGAAAATTTTAAATTAAATTTTTTTAATTCTTCTGGTAAATTTTTTTCTTTAATTTACCTAATTCGTTGGAATGCCAGTTTGATAAGTGATAAATATCCAGGGCGTGCCTGCAATGCGTATATTATCTTGATTTCTTATCTGTAGTTTTTAATGCCGGAACATTGCCGTAATACCATGTGATGTCATCATCAGCCACTGCACTTTATTCCTGCTTACCTGAATTCATTCTCGTTTTCTCGTACAATAAGATCAACTTTTTATGTGACTGTGCCCTCGATTCGTAAGCTACGCTAGTACCTAGTTACGAAAACTTTTTGAATGAAAGAACGCTCTCTACAATACGTTACGTACAAACAAAGCCAGCCATGTTACGTCGCGCAAATAAAAAGGATAGACATCACTTTTTAACTTGCCACAGTATTTTCGTTTTTATATACGACGACAAAACAAATTTTTATATTGGATACCTATTCAGTTTAACGAGTTTTGCGGTATGTCATAATCTGTTTCGTATGAAAAAGCCTTGTGTTCCGACTAAATTTAGGTGCTCACCCAAGTGTAACCAATATTGGAAATGCGCATCTTGCGCTCAATTTGGTAAACGGTATGATACTTACAGGGTTAGTTGGGTGAGTCATCAAGCAATGGTCGTGTTTGGTATTGAAGGTAGCGTTAAGTACTTTGACATCTGGCGAGGAATGCGGCACAAGGCTTCCATGAAACACGCTTATTGCGTACTATCGGTAAACAATAACATATTTTTGTTACACAATGAAGTTTCTCATGAAATTCAGTTCCTCGAACCTCCAGTCGTCACAGATTGTGATTAATTATATTGCAAAATTTAACTTAACTAACTTCGTAATTAGTATTTTTGCAAAAATTGTACAAATAATTGTTTCGATAGTTACAAATATTATTACAATCATTTAGATATCATTTCTGACGAATGTTAGGTAGTAAATATAGTTTTAATATATGTAATTAGAAAATCTCTATGTAAAAACTCCAAATAATATTAGGGAAGCGTTTTGTTTCTCTATAAATATAAATATTATTTTAAGAAAATGTCGGATTCAAACAAATTATTTTGGAGTCTGGGCTTTGGTTACGGCACACAAAGAACAATAGCTTTTGTGCAATGAATTCTGTGTCAAAGTCGTTTCTACATATAGGTATACGGAGCACACATTCCAAAATATTTTTTCATTTTTCATTCTAAATTTTAAATAATATACAGACAATTTGAGAACTTCCTTCTTTCTAGAATTCGGTTAAAAATGTATACGTGTAGTTAGTAGTCGCAGGACGGCGAGTTGCGAACATTCTAAGTACAAAAGAATATTCTAATTTTAATCTTTAATTGTTATGTTTTGATATCAAAGTATTTAATTAATCTTTGTTTGTCTCTCAAGTTTAAGTTTTGCTTTTGTTGAAATACGTGTTCAATTTTTAGGTTTTCCATAAGATTTTCATTTTGGGAATTTACCCTTAACGAACCCTGATTAATTAAAAAACTTTTACGCACTGTAAATAATATCAATAAGAAGGAATTCACATTTGAAAGAAATGAATCCACATGAAGTTATATCAAAACTTATTGGTTGTTTGCGTTAATTTCAGCCTGGTGTCTCTCCAGTCATTGGAGTTGAGGGAAAACTTATTAAAGTCGCTGCCCGAGTCACTTAAGAATCTTACTAAACTGGAGCGGTTAGACTTAGGCGACAACGATATCGAAGACCTGGTAAGTAAAGGCTATAATAAGCAATTTGTAACCAAATTACAGAATCATTTGAATCATGAGTTATGAACCGAGACTATTTATAAAGACTTCTCAATATTAATTACAGCCAGGATTTATTGGGGAGCTGCCAGCGTTACAAGAGTTATGGCTGGATCACAACAAATTGCAGTATTTGCCCCCGGAGATCGGTAACTTAAAAGCGCTTGTGTGTTTGGACGTCAGTGAGAACAAATTGGAGAAACTTCCGGAAGAAATCGGCGGACTTTCTTCCCTCACAGATTTGCATCTCTCCCAAAACATGTTGGAAACCGTTCCGAACGGTATTGGTGATCTCTCCAAGTTAGCTATATTGAAGTTGGACCAAAATAGATTGCATACACTAAATGTAAATGTGGGCAGGTCTGTAAACAACTAACGTTATAATTTGATGCCTTTATTATACATATACATACCATCTTTTATACAAACATTTCCAATTTTAACTCAATATGTTTGTTGCTCCAGGTGTACAAGTCTTCAAGAGCTTATACTGACTGAGAACTTTCTGATGGAGCTGCCTAAATCAATAGGGAATTTAAATGAATTGACAGTATTGAATGTAGATAGAAATTCCTTAGCTGATATACCAGATGAAATCGGCAATATGACGCTGCTCGGTGTTTTAAGTTTAAGAGACAACAAACTTACTAAATTACCCAATGAACTGGGTAACTGTAAATCGCTACATGTGTTAGATGTTAGTGGAAATAGGTGAGCTTATTTTATTAGTCTTATTTTCTATTTTTCTTTAAAGACGAACATTTTTAAGTTTAGCAGGTGATAAATAAAGATAAAAAAGGGAAATCCTTTTCATAGTAGTTTTAGGGCTGAAGTAAACTTAGGAGTAAACTAGTAGGAGTTTACTTGATTGCTTCTAAATCGTGCAATACTGTATTGTTTTGTAAAGGTATACAAAGTGTAATATATTAATCGAGGTCTAAATAAGATTTTTATTTAAAGAGGTTTTTTGTACTCCGAATAACTGTTTTCATGCCTCCGCTGCGGCGCTGGAACAAAAAGCGCATTTCCATTTGGCCTTTAACTCGACCGCTTTAATCAATTAGCGATGCTCTTATCGGAAAACGTATCTCGCATAAGCAAAACAATTTATATGTGAGCGCACTTTTCAAGCAAATTACTATTCATCAACGTTTATGGAATTTACTTAATAGATAGTTATTAAAAAGTTTTGTTTGTACGAGAATTACAGATTTATGCTTTTTCATCGTTACCTACTTTACTGCTATTATACAATAATAATTGTTTATACTCATCACACGTTTCTTTACTATATTTAGTTAATCACGAGTTCTTGTTTGTGCGCCTTTACAAGCTATTGATATTAAATAGCTAACCAAGGAACAGTAATATAAGTAGGTATACCTAAACAAATTTATATATCTATTTCTCATTTCTTCACATATAATTATAAAGAAACCAGTCTATAGCTCTCGACGTCAAAACTGTTTCTCAACCCAATACACAGGCACTGCTTATCGATATGATTAGTAATTCCATTCGTGTTAGTGATAAAAATCCCGTAGTAAAAAGTAAAATTAAAGATATTAAAGAAAAATATTTTGTGTCCAGTATATGAAGAATATCTTATGCAGTAATTATACCATTCTTTTTCAGGTTACAGTACTTACCGTTCACTTTACTGAACCTGGAGTTGAAGGCGGTGTGGCTATCAGAGAACCAAGCTCAACCGCTGTTGACATTCCAAAAGGACACAGATGAAACTACCGGCGAAAGCATACTCACATGCTTCCTTCTTCCCCAGCTCAGTTACACACAACAACCAGGTATGAGAGATTAACTAGGCGCTTTGCTTCTAAGAATGTTCAAGGCTGCTTTTGGTAGTTATATATGCAGACATTTTACAATGGTGCAGTTGCAATTTTTTTCTAGACAGCTTTTATTTATTTATCCTTTATTACTTTATTCATACTTATATCTTCAATGTTTTAAGTTTAGATTTTAACTTCTTCTTGTTTATATAAACAAGAAAGATTTTATCAATAGTGATAATAGGTCACATGTACTTACCTGAAATTTATTTCTTGCGCACCATTGTAGAACCTCTTGAATCTATTTATAGAAGCTGTTGTGTAGTGGTCTTAGCCTTTTTATTTTGCACTGTATTAATACAGCAGAACGAACATATCTTTTTTTCTTTTTATATAACTTAGTGTTAACATTTATGTTATGCAAAGTATTAAGGAACATTTTGCACAACAAATGATAATGGGAACACTCAAGAAAAACAGGTATATTGTTTATGTTGTATTATAATTGTTTTAGTCCGTGTAGTTATTTTTTTACCCATTTTTTACGAGCAATGAAACTCCAAAACGCCATAGAAGACGTATAAAGTATTTGACACCATATTATGTAGAGTTAGCGATAAAAGTCTAGGGATCACTACGATACGATTCCCTTTTAATAAATACATGAAATATTTTTTTTTGCTAACTGTATATTTTTGTAAAGTGATTATTCTTTACATGATATGTTGTAAATGTTTTTTTTTTGCGTTGTTCGCTTCTTGTGCTTCTTTTAATTATGGCAACATTTGGTGACAACTTATTGGGTGATAACTGTAATTTAATTTTTCTTTAGTAAGTAACTAATAAAATATGAAATGTATTCAATATGTTATTATTTTCATAAATTGTCACTGAATAAATTATGTTTCGTTTTTGCTGTGTAAATATACTAAATGTCACTTTTGACACTTCTCACATCACAAATAGAGTTGGAACATACATCTGAGGTCGGCAGTGGCACGTGGTACAGGGAACACAGATTTAATTCACAATCACAAGAGCTAGATAGAATAAGAGGTAAGTCTCACAACAATTATTGTAAAGATAAATATCGTCCCCTGTTTATATTCCATAATTCTCTAAATTAGGCTCAAAATAAGTTTATTTTGGCTATTGATTGTACATTACTTAGGACTGTACTTCAAGATCGTTTTGTGTGGTATCACTTTTAAATTATGTTGATAAAATATATTTAATTCACTGCAATTAGCGTGTAACAGGAGTATCAATATAATCATATTTTTGGTTTGGGTTATCTATAAAATTATTATTATAAGATATTTTGTAAAATTTACATTACTACACACACTCATATTCTTATTACCTATTTCACAACTTTTGTTTGCTTAATGTGCTGTCTTAGTATTGTGTTATCTAGTTCTTTTTGTTATTAGTAGTTCGTATCATCATAACAATTTCAAATTGAAATCACATTCAAATATTAGCTAATGATTAAACTTGTTTTAGCAATTGTAAATCGTTAACTTTACTTGTAACTTACTAGCCGACGTTAAGCTCATGTATTGCTCTACAGAATCAACCATATCACGCGACAGAGACTCTGATGACGACTGGGAGGAGAAGGAAGCTTCGCGGACAGTATCTGTCAAGTTCACCGAAGACGTGTCCGAAGCGAAAGAGGTGAGGGTATGCTGTTGTTACATCTTTATACCAAGTAGGAAGAAAACATGTGCATATTCTAACTGTTTAAAATCTATGCGTTACTATGCCCCTATTCGTGTACGGAACATAGGTGTTTCCGCCAGGAATAAGTGCGGACAAGTAGGAAATTGGTTTGTAGATAAACTAGGAAATATTTTCTCAACACAACGGGCGTATCTGGCACTTAGTTCCATACTTGTTGCTCTTGAATAGAACAATTTTAATATTGAAGATATTGAAATATCGAATACAATTGTATTGTATTTTATATGTAGTGATTGTATTTAAGTATTATTTATTTTTAAACATTGTGGGAAATAATCAGTATTAATAACTTAAGACTTTAATGTATGTTAATTTTAAAATAAAACTTCGTTTTTATATTAATGTTTTATTTTATTTTTGCATGTTTTATTAAGTAGCACATTTTTATATTTTAAAATATTTTATATTTTTTTTTATTTTAAAATACGATTTAGTATTAAAATCAACTTCAAATCGTGATTTTGTCTTACAAAATGCCGTTGTTGATTTTTTTGTCACTTTCTGATATACATTATATAACATTGTTACGAATACCTTTATAGTTTAAAGTTTTTTTGACATGAGTGTAGGCTTGTCTTTTTGGTTCTACGCTTTACCACTTATACATAAGTACAGTAATTACATAGGCGTGATGTCATTCATACTAATGGGTTTTTCAACATGGCGTGTCTTTTTATTTTATTATTTACGTGAAAAAAACTCTAATACTTGTGAGTTTATAAAATGAGATGTTATTTTGTGGAATCTCATTACTGAAATTTTCTACGATTATACCCTTATATCATAGTTAACAGGCTATAATAAAAAGTTTTTCTATATACCAAAATAATACTTCAGTAAAAATAAAAAGGCAAGATTATTTAAATGGTGCGAGGCGATATTATTACGACGTGACAGCAAGCCGTTATATGACGTAGGTGTACTGAATATTGTATACTAAAGCTTTATTATGATTTACCTTGTTGCTCATCATAAATTAATAAACATAATATCTAAAAATAAATAAGCTTATTCAGCATAATAATATTTGTCCATGTAATGCATTTTTTTGAGTATGTCCAAATGTACGAATTGTTAATATTTTCACCACGTTGCGTTGCCAGATCGGTCTTTTACCTTTCTGTTCCCTGTATAATTCAAAATTATTGACACTCTCTTTTCACGTTACGTTAATTGAAGTGTTTTCTTACCCCATCTCACTTGGCACATTTTTTTGTATCGCGAAAGACACGACTATTATTTTAACCGAAACTATGATAATGGTATGGTAAGGCTACTTACTTACTTACTATCTGCCTAATGTTCTTTGAAATTTGTTAACATAATATCTT
>DWQK01001667.1:0-14971 GCA_018231225.1 Noctuana stator
AAACTGCCAGACTATCTTAAACCTTCACATTTGTATATAACATAGTATAACATAAAAATTGATAATAATATTACTTTCCTTAAAAATTGATAATAATATTACTTTCCGAAAATATTAATTTCGGTACACGTATTTCATTAATTTATGTGGAAAAAAACTGCTTCAAATTGTGTCCTTCCAAGAAAATATTTATATTTATATAAAGTTTTATATATATCTAACGCAATTTCACATCATTTTCATAGAATCTTAGGTTCACCGCTTTCCGAACAGAAATGCGGAATAGAACGCAAGTAGCATACAATAATTTAACCTTCCAGATGTTTAATCATTAAGGTTAATCAATGAAATGAAATCAATAATGTTACTCCTGGGACTAAATTGGCACGCTTCGTGTATCAAATCAGACGGGAGCCACAGTTGACAAACAGCCATCCATGATTACGGAATATCAATTAATAACGTTAACGGGAGGAGGGACGTCAGCTGGGTTTGTGTTGCAAATATGTAGAGTACATCGCGGGTAGAAATGGCTATCTAATGAAGCACATGTTTATTTATGTATCAGGAAGTACTTCGATGGTGTATCTGCTTTGTGTAAATATTGACTAGTAGATAATTCTTATAGCATTAAGTCCCCATATTTAAAAAATGTATATTATAGTACGGCAGTTATAAAAGTTTAAATAAATAAATTAGTACTATTTTCGTATTGAAATATAGATTTTACATTATAAGAATTTGTTATAAAAATAAATGATTGCAAAAGTCATAATCATCACTATGATATTCCACTATTGCAGATGGGTTTTCTCTTAAGGTTATGAGAAAGATTTAACATGCCTTTAAAAACTTTAATGTAACTCTCAGATATGCAGGTTAAAGTAATTATATCTATGTAGAAACGGTACATGGAAATTTAATATACGCTTTTCTATTAAATGTTTCTATACCATCGTATTATGCAAAAAAAAATTGAATATGATTATTAGATATATTAATGAATAATGAGAAGTTACACAAATAGAATGAGTCTTTCATATGTTAATATTACTTCATTATGTACAACTTTTTTATCGAAGCTCGTTTTCCATTCAGATTTAATATAATTTAATGCAAACAAAATATTTTTAGAAACACAATTAAATATTTAAAATTAAATATTTAAAATTTTAGAAACACAATTAAATATTTAAAATTTACACATATTTAAAAAAAATATTATTAAAATTATTTAAGTCAAGTCTGATACATACTTAGACCCATGGATACACCAAACCAACAAAGTGGTGCTCAATTAAATTATTATAGAATTCCGAAGGTTTTGTTTGACAAGCCCCGAGAATGCATTATCAGTTCGGATAATTTATGGTAAACAAGCCATGACAGTTGTATTTTCCAAAATAGTTATTAAATAACGAAGCTGCTTTCAATATGAGTACATTTTTGTTTGAAAACTTAAATGTTAAATGTAAATTGAGAAGCAGACGAAACGCTCGATACATCATATTTTTTGGGATAAATTACAAAAACTCTCAAAATAAAACTCTAAATTAAAATTTTTTATTCATCATAAGGTATTTGTATATACTGGATGAATGTTAAATAACGGTATATCGGCTTTAAGCGCCGAGAGAAAAAAGCCGGCTACGCCGTGCTACGCCCTAGATCATATCCAAAATGCTACGCTATGCTACGCCATGCTACGCCAGGCTACAAGGTATGAATGTCTCGCTACGTTTTGTAAAAATTATAAAAACGTTGTGTAAACTATTAACAAAAAACTCGGTAACCAGAGTTAAAAATAATTTAATTTGTTATAGAATTCAAGAATTTATTTTGTTCTAATGCACAGTTATGCTATAGGAAGATAATATTATATTATTTCAGCAAAAATAAAATCTAACTTGCCTACAGGCCTAAAAATGCTTATACTATCTATAAAATAACATTCTATAATTTAATATCCAGTAGTTGAACACTAAACTACTAAAAGATATAAAAGAAAATGTCCGCCAGCCTGGTTCCTGTGGCTGAAAGATTACATGCTTTATCCACTCGCTCCACTAAACAAGCTTCGAAGGTTCAAGCTAGAAAATAAAAGATCCAGTCGCACACAAAGAACACAAATTAAAAAGTACGAAGTATGTCAAATAAAGGAAAAAAGTTATTAAATTATAGTAAATTTTGTTTAGGTATATTCAAGCCATTATCGGCATGAGTTTTCCCTTAGATATGATTAGTTTTATCTCTTCATTAGTTTTAGTTTAGTTTAGTCTTCTCTCATTAGTTTTAGTCTATGATCCACCACGCAGGGCAAGTGCAGTGAAATTTACACCATTATATACCTATTATTAACTGAAGGTATTTGCCGCAAAAAAAATTGCAAGAACACGTTAATACCCGCGCTGCAACCGAGAGCTCGGCTGAGAGATTACACGCTTTATTTCTAAAAGCTTGAAGCTGCAAGCTGATAGACGTACAAAAAACGAAAATGATGCTTCCCATTAAACCGCTTTAGCACAGCGTCCGTATTAGCAAGCGGGTTTAAGTCCTCTGAAATTGAATCACAGCTAGGCCCGCTATAAATCAGCAGTGAGCACTAAACGCGATCGACTCCCAAACTCTATTAGACGCGATATTATCACCATTCTGTACAAACAGTGGAGACACTGGCACCCTAACGTCATTATTTAGTACAATTTACAGAATTAGCTTGATAAATGTGTTTGAATTACCGTTTTGTAGACAGATGCGCGCGCCGCGGTCTTTCTTGCTTGGATGGAGGAGGCTTCAGTAAACGAACGACGGTTGATACGGCTGTGCGCTCGTGTGGGAGGTCCTCATCCATCGGGACCGCGTAAAATAAGGTGACAGTTCAGTGAAATATTTCAGTGCAGTGTTGTGAAGTGCAGTGATTCGGAACACTGGTAAGATTGTCACGGTTCAACTTTTTCATGTTTCCGCGGCGTATTTGGAGCAATTTCCGAGGTTTCGGGATGTTGCGATTTTTTTAGGGTAATAAAATAATAGTCGGGAGAATCTTTTGCCGCTCTGTTGTTTTGGGAATGGGCACATTTCCATTTACATAAATCAGAGTAAACCAAAACAAATCTATTATCAATGGAGTTGCGAATAACGTTGAATTATGCATTGCTTGTGTAGGGGTTTCTGTGCGTTTACTTTCCCTGTTTTCTGTGGGGTTTATTTGGTGTTGTGTAAGGATAATGAATACGTGGAACTATTTGACTTAATAATTTTTTTCGTCAAGATTTGAGTCACGGAACTTTAGCATTTTTACGAAGTTTTGATGGCGAAAAATAAGAACATATTCGTAGAAGAATTATACAAGCCCAGTTTTAAATGTAAACCATTTCTAATTTTTTTAACTACTATTATGACGTCACAAAGTATGAGAAAAACTATTACGGCAAAAAACAGTCTTTGAAATAACGTCTTCATAAAAGTTAGACCGACTTTCTTTCATAATGAAATATTCAATTATATCTCTGAAGAAAGCAGCTTATCTTTTTATTCGTAATGTAGAAAACGTAATAAAAATCCGTTTTTCTATTAGAAAAGAAAATTCTTTATCTTTCACATTTGTTATATTTCTTTAGTTGGAGTTAGAACTGGAATAGTTTGTCCAGTAATTGCAACACGACTTTGGGTAATTTTATATTTCGGTCGGAGAGGTAGATGCAAGTGAGTATTTTATCTAAGGTTGTGTAAAGTCCTAAAATTTGTAGGTAGTAAAACTTATAGTTCGAGGAGGTACCACGGCCGCATTCATAACTCGCCATGAAGCATTTGTTGTGTTACGGTGGGTTAGCTACGCATACCAGACACACTTTTTATATGAGTTGACCATTTCAGTCCTCATGAGTAGCAACACAACCATTAACCTCCTTGCGTTTCTTAGCAAGAAGATGTTGTTATATGTAGTTCTCGCGTCAAATTCTTAAGTTTCCATTAGGCCTCGCATGCAGGCCACCTTATCAGTTCAATCACTTCATGGAAATCCAAGTCTACCATCGAATAGGACAAATATCCTATCTGAGTTCGGTAAGGGATGCGTTGCTGCTCATGAGAATAGAAATTGTCGCCTCAATTATGAAATCTTCGGAACGATTACCGTTTAAGTACTCAGTTTTAGTAAGATAAAAAAAAACAGTTCCGAAAGCAAAAATAATAGTTAATGGAGCTAATAAGTTGATTTAACAGAGTTGTCATTATGTATGTTTTTGATACAATTTTAATTGATTCAAAGAGATCTAGTATAGAGGAAGTTAGTGAAATATTAAGTTGTACTAATATAGCTTGATGGAACGCTCAGGCTCTAGATTAATCTAGATAATATGAGGTTCTATCCGATTAGGGATTATCTTCTTTTGATCCTACAATTACGTCTTCACTGTATAGCTTCTGCCACGAGTAATCCAGTATTGCTTACTTATTTTTACTTAGCACTGATAAAATTAATACATAAAAATTGTATGCTTATATTCATGACTTCGCGCTAATGGAATGAAAAAACAAAATTAAAAAAAAGAAATAACAATCTGGGATTGGAGTAGAGTGTGAAAAAAATTGATACAGATTAAAAATTTCTTTTTGCGTATCTGTATTCCTTTTTTACCTTCCGTTGGCTTTAAGTAATTGACACCGACTTAAAAACATTCATGGTATTTTTAATTTCATAAGAGTCGCAAACATTTTGGTGTCTACAATATTAAGTGTACCGTGCCTACTACCCGAGCAATTATAATTTGTACATTAATTGAGTTACCACGTTTGTGCGGTTATCATTGACAAATTCTATTTTTGAGCGTTGTTTATCGCACAGCAAATTTTAACGATGTTGACATATACAACAAATTATACTTAATCAATCAGTGTTTCTTATTATAGACATTTACCTCATGATACACTGTTTACAAGTTTGTCTATGTTAATAGTTCTACTAGTAATATGTTCTTGGTGACGTCGATGAAACTTTTTTGGTCGCTTATTAATTTCTTTATCGGATTGGAACCATTGACGCAAGCCCAAATAAAGCATTATTCTTTTAAGTTCGCCTCTTAATGTATGTAGTTCTATTCAGTTACTTTTATGTCATCATAAAATCACTTTACGTTCAGGCGTCACTCGAAGCGTCATAAGTCTTCCATAAAAAACCTTTTACTTGCTACTTTCCTGGTGCTAGTGGCTTCAATTTGGATGATGTCGCTTTAGTTATAGAGTCACACCTCAATCGTAAAATGATAAAGTTAATGAGACAATACAATTAATAAAAATTATCTATATTGTACACAGGAAATATTTAAATTTATGCTTGGACTTGCTAGAGTATTTTGCCTTGGCACGGGTCTCTCCTCACAATCGAGGAAGGCCTGGAGTATACTCTCCCACGCTGCTCCAATGCGGGTTGGAGGAGAGAGTATATTTAAGTAAAATTAAAAGCCTTATCAATAACACAGTGATCTCTTCCAGACCGTTGAGGAATCTAACAAAGATGTCACAGAAATATATTTATTATTGTGTTTTGGACGTAAAATATTATCCATACATAGTAGAGCTTTAATGACTTATATCCTTAGATTGGCAAGCAAAGTCACAGGAATCGGCTCGTCTCAAATGGTAAACAAAGAGAGAGAAAAAACTCAAGATTGGCATTTGTAACGTCGAGTTACAAAGTCGAACTATTCGCCATTCCTTTGTTCCACAGTTGTGTTTGCGACGGATTTGAATTCCGTTTGAGTAAATAACAAAAGTAAAGTAAAATACTCAACCGTTGCCGTTAGTGGAACGGGTCTTGGGAAGTTGCAGATTTCAAAATCTTAACGTCTCGCAGTTGTTTAATCTGGTTCCCTAATGAGAGGCTCTGCTTTAGTTTGAGTTAAACTATTGCTTGATAAATAATAAAGCCTTCTATATTTCATTTACTCACAAATCACAATTAAAGGACATATTGAAATTTCTTTATTTCTTTAACACTTGAAAGAAAGATGTCGCATTTACTTTTAAATTATATCTTATTACTTCTTAATTTTTTCCCATAGCTTACATCTTACATTACATACCTAAATAATTTAAGTAATTAAATGTCATTAGCTGTAACGGTGATAAAACATCGACCAAACTTACATTCACAACAGTTTATAGCCTTTGGCCAGCGTGGTAATCTATGGCCTAACCTCATCTCTTATTTGAGACATCAACTCATTAGCGACACTGTGATAGGTTGATGATGAAACTACGAATTCGAATTGAAGTATTGATGTAGAAGGGATGGAACTTCTCAATTCAAGTACGGCGATGACAGTAAAGTGACATTGGCAAGCAAACAAACAATTCGCAGACCGCAAACACTTAAGTGATATGAAATAACAAAACCTGGAGATTGGTACATATCTTTTTGAATATTTTCTCTATATTTTCTTTATTTACTTTCCTTTCGATGATCCATTGTTTGTTTAGGTTTCAGGCAGCGGTGTCTTGTTTGCTTTACATCATTTTAGCAAAAGTACTCCCGGTAGACGTACAGCTGTACGTATATAACTTCATAATTTAAATTTCTGCCTCGCCGGGATTCGAACCCGGGACCCTTCGAATGGTGGACAGATGTGGTAACCACTACACCACGCGGATCGTCATTCATTAGGTGAAAAGCATTTATCACAGAGTACATTTATATAATAAGTTAAGCATAATATATTCTGTAAATAAATCATTTTATCTATCAATATTCGTTAATTTCCATCCATCGGTTAGACAATTACCTTAAACTTTATGTTGTCGTAGATTGTGAAACATTTTAAATAAACAATGCCTGGTATAAGTGGTGTTTGAACGTAAAAAAGACCTCACGGAGAATTATTGCCGAAAATAAATACGAATGGATTATGTAAATGACGGCAGCGTCGCTTTTAAATTGTGTTTCGAGCCATTATTTTACTGTAGGGTGGGTCATCGATTATATACCTGTGAAGTGGGTATGTACAATGCCTTAATAGTTTTTATTTTACTTGTTATTAAAACCTCATGGTTTAGGTAGTTATGTTTTGCATTTTTCTTGATTTTAAACCTTGTGTATCGAGGGTCGATCGTTAAACTGGGTAGACTGAGATTTTCCTGGGCGAATCATGATGCTGAACTGATTTGACCGACAGTTTCATGTGTGCCTTATAAATTTTTTATTCATCATAAGGTACTTGTATACACTCGATGTGCGTATATCCCCGCTGGTAGTGTAGGTCGCAAGCGATCTCACTGTTAAGCAACGTCGGGCGCGGTCGGTACTCAGGTGGGTCACCGCTAGTGGCAAATTTCATGCGCGCTTCCCTGCTTTGGAGGGCACGTTAAACCGTCGGCCCCTGGTTGTTATCGATAAATAATAGACGTTAAACTTAGTCGGAGGCTCTTTGGGCAGTTTGGCAACATTCCACATGGGTTGGCCACTAACCACCAATCCGCATTGCAGCAGCGTTGTGGAGTATGCTCCTGGCCTTCCTCGGTTGTAGGGAGAGATCCGTGCCCAGCAGTGGGACATGAAAAGAATTGAAGGCAAGGTATACACTCGATGAACGTTAAATAATACGGTACATTGGTTTTAGGCGCCCTTTAGGCTAAGGAAAGCCGGGAAAAAAAAGCCGGCGGAAGAAAATTAATAGTATTACCTGTGCTTATAGCTTTAGCCTGATAATGAGTAGACGTGACAGCTAATAATTGTGAACGGATGTGAACATTGTATTTGTCGATTATATATAGACGGTGTGCTTATGGCGGCACGCTAACATTGGAGTATGGGAAGCTAACTTCGGGTAATCCCCGAGGAGCTACGGCTTCGGCCGGACAGCCACTGTGGGGACGCGAGAGTGTCGAAAGCGTTTTCGTGGCTCTGTTTTCAAAGTGAAATACCGTTAGGATTTTTGTCAGTTAGGGTCTGACATGACCTTTCTTCGGTTTCGTGGTGAAAGGTTTCGTTTCGAAGTACCTGACGATAAACAGGATTGATTCAATTAATTAAGGTTCAGTAGCTTAGGTTAGTTGTATTAAGATCACTCCAATTTTAATTTTTGCTGTCATGACTACGACCGATCGCGAATTTCCATTATTTTATTTATACATAACCTTGAATGTTACTAACCGAGACAGGCAAATATAAGAGGGTATTTGAAAACGTGTCTCTAAATAAGAGCTATATTTAAATATTTTGCTGTTCAAACGAAATTATAATGAACCGTAATTCTACAGAATATAGGTAATGAACAGCCAACGCTTCAGTTACGAGCGAGCTTTTTCCTTTTTGTCACCAAAATACTATAGTACCTATGGCAGAGACTAATATAGAAAGACCCGACTTAAAAGAATAATAAAATATTATTCAAAGCGAGAATGCGTCATAAGAAATTTTTATGTGTGAGCAAGATAAAAACAGTATTTGTCTCTCATTTTTTGTCTCTGTTTGCGTATAAGGATATTTTGATATGCCCTTAACAAAAGGGCTATCAAGTTGCTTTGACTCAGATATGATTGAAAAAAAAAAAACCATCCGATTGTGAAAATTTGTGATGCTGTAATTCATTTGTAATTATAGTGAATTATCTTTGTGAAAACTCTTTAGTTAAACGGTTGCTATCTTATACGTGCACGCTAACGTGTTGTCCTCTGTCTACGATGGTACCTATAAACTAATAGAATATGCTTGCTCACTTTAAATAAGAGTCGGGAAACAACAAAACTGCCAAAACACGACACCACTACTAACACAACTAGCACCACAATTCAAATATCTTGACGTATATTTGGATTGACATTAGCTCTTAACGTATAATCCATTCCACTCTACAGTAGGCTTATTATGAACTTTATAAAACCAGATAGTTAATGGACAACCAAACCCATTCAGGGAATTCATGTATTTCATTGGTTGACGTATGTGTGCGTGTCTATCTCATTGGTTAATTTACTTTTAACACAACGCTTATTTTTGCAGGTAAAGGTCCAAAAAAAAAGCAATCCAGCAATCAGATTTCCAGCGCTATTCCTCGAAATTTCCTCATTATTAAAGCGAACTTACCAGCGACGCGGTAAAACAAAACAGGGAAAATTTATAAAATTTGATTGATGGATTTATTTTCGACCCCGGGGTGGTAAATATTTTCTGTATCACTATTAATCATATCTTGTCACCTGCCCTAAGTAAGCAACAGAGTTTTATCTGAGGAGTTTCAAGACCGTGTAATGTTTTACATTGGCATCGTTTATTTTGTATGATAGAAATACTTTGTTCGGAGTGGCTGACTGACGGGTCAACGTAAAGCCTAAACCGCTTATTGATAGACCTGAAACTTGGAGCTTGGGTGAGTTTAGTGTAATAAACTTATGTTCTTTTTATTTATTTAGGGTTTTTTTATAACTTTTATACAATATTTGTTATTACGAGTACACTTTCTTCGAAACGAGTTAGGTATGTAATTGCTATTTATTTCCCAATTAGAACGGTAATTTCTGGAAATGGAAGTACTTATTTCTTTTGATTATCTTACGCTCCAATAACACAGTAATTAGCTGCTCTACGTTTCCATTTATTATGAAATCATGAAAGTTTGCTGTTAGTGTGAAATAGAAGTAAAATGTGTTTAATGAGTTGTCAGTTGATGGTTGGGTGTGGTTCATGGATAGACATGTGTGGAGTTCGACTGAGAGGTTTTAACTGTTACTCTTATAAACCGCCGTGAAACAAGTCTTGTATTTCGATTGTGGAAGTATGGATGCAGGTGATACATTAAAAGAGGCGACCATCTCAGTCATCATGAGTATCACACCCACGTAAGATTTAGATGGGGCTTCCCTTCGTGTTTGGATCTTGTAAATGGAACTGTTTTATAGGTGTGAGAAAAAATTCTTCAAAAATAAACTTAAACTTTAGGTGCTCGTATTTCTATGGATTAATAGTATTTCTACTACATATATCAAAGGTTGTCCATTTTGGCTGCCAACTGCTTATGGCAACATACATGGTGTTCTGATTTGAGGTAACCACATCTCTCCGTTGCCAAAGGTTGCGCGGTGGCGTTGTTACGTAACATTCTAAGGCTGTTTATGCAGTTAATGGCGATTGGCCAAGAGGCTGTTGCTGGTTTGTAGGCTTCATTTCGTTGCTTCGAGGTTGTGTTGTTGATAGATGTTATTAATAAAAATGGAGCTTCAGATACATAGTATAATTTTCAACTGACTTCAAAGAAATGAGTAGGTTGTCAATTTGACTGTTTTTTTTTTATGTTTGTTACCTCATAACTTGCGATTGGTTGTACTGATTTGGATGATTTTTTTTGTTTGAAAGCTGATGCGTCCCGTTTGGTCTCATTTTAATTTGGTCCGGTTCTGACTACGGCATCCATGAGAAAACCATAGAAGTCTTTTAAATTTAAGTATGCGCGCGACAACTTTGAATTCGGTTTTTTTCGTAACGCGAGTTATAGTTATTAAAATATTTCGTTTTAGAAACTCTATTGGTTTTATTTAGCTGACGTAGCATATATATGTTAATTATATAAATTGTGTCGAGCCTTTCAGAAACTGGCGTTGCGGTGAAAGTTGAAAATAAAGACTGACGGATGGTAACGAAAGAGAATTCTTTGGTGTTATTGTTATCTCTCTATATGTTTTTTTAGAAACATCAATATCTATAGAATACTAGCTGACTCGGCGAGCCGCATACTATACCGCATATACCATAAATGCTAAGGGGTGCACCACCCTTAACATTTAGGGATATGAAAAATAGATGTTGGCTGATTCTTAAGCCTACCAAATATGCACACAAAAATTCATGAGAATCGGTCGAGCCGAAACACTGTGACACGAGAATTTTATATATAAGATAATAAGAATCACCTAATGGAATTTAATTAGAGCCGTTTCTGTGACAGCGGCCCCGTCACAATCGGCGATGAATGCACAACTTCTACCGTGCTTAGTCAGAAACTTAGCATGAAACTTTTGAGGCAACGAACTGATTTTGAAACTTGTTAATAAATATTTATTCATTGACTAATATTAAGTAGATTTGGTTGCGTACTCTCTCGGAATTCGAATGTGGAGAGTATTGAAGTGTGAAGATTATTTGACTTCGAAACAGTGGAGGTTCTCAATTCGACTGCAATTTTTGTAATGTTTGTTACTACATACGAGTAACTTCGTCTTGGTGAACGGATTTTAATGATTCGGTTGGATTTAGACGTTCCTTTCTACCACGAACGTCTAAATTATCTGTTTGCTAGGCGTAGTTTACAAAAAAAACTTTTTATTTAAAGCTGGTGCTTCCCGTGTGGTCAATTTTAAATTTTTCCAGTTTGACAATGGCACGTGAAGCGGAGGTGACTAAGAACAATAACATATTCGTTGTAAAGTATCTAGTAAGTTATCACTGTTTGATAATTAAACCTGAATTCCGCTCTTAAATGTACCGCCAATACATGTAGATAAATTGAAAATATTACTTCGAATAAGTACTTCGAGCCCTTGTAATACATTCTAATAATACATTTACGATGTAATTAAGAGTTGTGAAGACGTAGAGACAAGTCCCTTGCGAAAAATCTCGCTCAGTTAAGCAAATGTTGGCCGAAATACTTTAAACCGAAATCCAATGTGAGATATACGATTCTTTATCACCATATATTTCTCGTTTCAATCTTGTAAACGTTTGCAAGATTAGAGCTAAAGAAAATAATACGTACTTACTAAGTACTCAATAAACTGAGCAAAAACTAGAAAAATACTATTATTAGCAGCAGAATGCTTTGCGTACGTACACATATTTTTAGACAGAAAGAAAGAAAGAAACAAAGAAATCGTTTATTTTGCCATATCACTACACGTTGAATTGAATTGACCACCTGTGTGGTGTGGTGCTTACCACGCTATTCCATTTAAAGGGTCCCGGGTGCGATCCCTGGCAGGGCTGAAATTTAAATGAAGAATTTAGATGTCGGTTCCCGGTCTGGGTGATTGTGTATTTGTCTTTGTATGTGTCCATGACGCCCACGACACAGGGAATCCTAGTGTTGGGCTATGAGTGTAAAGCGTTATTTGTTTTATTTATTTAATACAATAAAGACAATTCCAGAGAAAGTTACAGTTTTTATAACAAAATTCTTTAATGAGCTGACAAAAAGGGAGCGCACTCAGCCTCAGTGAAGAATGACAGTCATTGATTTCATATTTCCGCTATAGCTATGCTTTAGCTACATAACAACCCCCAAACGCCTTAAGGAAACAATAGAACCGAGATCGTTGATAAGACACACGGGCAGCATTATCGAATATCTTTAATATTAGTTATCGAGTGCGCAAGTTATTGTGTGCTTACCATTGTGTTGTGGTTTGATGTCTGAGTTAGGGAAATATTATGATCTTATTTCTCAAAGGCGGCACTTTCATACGAGCCGAGAAACTAGGTTCACGTTGTATTTCATCATACAGTATATACATATAATATATTCCCATACATATTGAGTCTTAATACTTTAACTACAGAACTTTACTATTAATTGTAACTGTTACGAATATGAGGTTTTGAAATAAAGGTACACCGGTCTAGTGACCTCACAAATGAACGAGATTTCATATCAATAAAGTGTAATTTCACAACGTGCTTAAAACATAAACGTGGATTCGAAAAGCGCCAGGCCATCAAAAGTATAATATCCTACTAATATTTTAAATCCGCATATGAGCCGTGGTGGAGTATGCTCCATGCCCCGGTTGTGGTGAGAGACCAATGCCCAGCAGTGGGCCATAAAAATGGTTGAAGGCAATATAAACGTGAAAGTTTGTAAGTATGGATTGATGGATGTTTAGTACTCTCTCACGTAAAAACTGCTGAATGGATTTGGATATCATATGCGCGCCGCGTTACGTGTTTTAGTGTCATAGTGAATAAGATCCCAGTATAAAATTTTCAAATGCCTTGAGGTGGGCCCTAAAAAAAAAGTCTCCCAAGCACTCCCCTGTTCCCTTCCGCCGCCACACACGTTACCGGTCACAATTACACTTGACTCAGTTCTGTGGTAACATTACACTTGACTCACTTCTGTAGTAACGAGCGGGGGCTGCGCTCGGGTCAAAGATGCTTGCAAACAATATAACCTTGTACAAAGGAAATTTAGTACATCTTTTTCTTTAAGGCGATTTGACCTAGTACCCTCATGTTTGTGTTCGAAATTGTTTTTGACAGAATATAAATAAATGTTACGTTATTTGTATTTTCTAGAATTTTCTGCTGAAAACATGCCCGTCGTCATTATTATTTAAATTTGTATGAAACCACTTTACTTTAGAGTTGTCGAAATGAATGTAAAATACACCAACCCGCACTTAACCAGCACGGTTAACTATAACCTAAACCATTCTCATATTTAAGAGGACACCTATAAATATAATAATAACGCTTCACACTCACAGCCTCACACAGAGAGTAACAGAAATCTAAATTAATCACTAAAATTTGCGCCCCAGGATCGAACGCGGGACCTTTGGACGCGAATGGTGGACTCAAATATATATATATATATATATATATATATATATATGATAATTAAGTATACATATATAGGTACATTTCCTAAAATACGAAAATAATAGATAAATATTATTTTAATCTATTGTGTGATAGAAGCAAAAATTATATATTCACTAATGATGAGAAAATGTATCAAAATACAAACGATAATAGCTAAGCGATGCTACTAAAGTTCCTTTAAGCTAACCTACTCTACAATTAGCACCCGTGGTTAATGGTTTAATTTTGGTAAATTCTAGGTCTAAGATTTCAAATTGAGGTAATTGCGCTACTTATTAGCGACTAAGGCACGGTACGCGGAATATTTCGTCTTAAGTTCTAAACGAATTTTATTGTTTCTGTAATATCAAACTTTATATGAAGAGCGGCTGAAATTTCTAGAATCTCTATATCGAAAAAAAAATCGTAACAGTTCTCATTCATGTGTCATACACACAATTCATTCAATTTGCGGTGTATTCCCGTTGTCCCCATTGGCCGTGTTCATGTCGGTATCAACATTGTCCCAAAATTGAATTTTCATATATTATTGTCATAAATATCATTTATGATTGTCCTACTGTTGAGCATGGATTTCCTCTTCTAGCCTTCTCACATTAATTCGCACTCTCCTTTCGAGAATGTTATTGAAAACTCAGGTAAAGGTCTTTCTACTATATTTCCGTTCACCGTAGAGCAAATGATTGCTGTAACTCGGTGAACATAACTATTACAATAACAAACAGCGGCTGGCAAAAAAATTCAATATTGGGAGCTGCCAATCAGGAAAATGTTTAGCATGAAAACCCAACAATCAAGCAAAACTTTCCGCTCATGTAGTATTAGAAAATTATCCTAGATTAGGTGTATTGTGCTTACGGTAGTTCATTTACTCCTGAATCGTTTTGGAACTCTATTTGCTTGCCTACTGTGATTATGTGGCATTCATTGAATACATGTGGCGTTACCTTACGTCTTATTTTTATGCCTTGATTTTCTCCTTCGGGTTGGGTAGGTATACTTTGTTTCGTTTGATTTAC
Organism: Noctuana stator; assembly: GCA_018231225.1. Classification (NCBI taxonomy): domain Eukaryota; kingdom Metazoa; phylum Arthropoda; class Insecta; order Lepidoptera; family Hesperiidae; genus Noctuana; species Noctuana stator. Next base: position 14,611 of record DWQK01001667.1, read on the forward strand.
CATTGTTTTAGTTTGAATAAGTTTTTTATTTAGAAGCGCACATAGCCTCGCTGGTAGATGGGATTGTAAGTGGGATCGCAAGAGATTACACTTTTAAGCAACCACGGGCGCGGTCGGTGCTCGGTTGGGTGACCGCTAGTAGCAAATTTTATGCCCTTTTCCGTGCATTGGAGGGCACGTTAATCCATCGGTCCCGGTTGTTATTGACACAACAGTCGTTAAACCTGGCCGGAGGCCATTTGGGCGGTTTGACAACATCAGCACTCAGCACTTTAAAATCAAGTCTGAATAACAAATTATTAACTATGCAGTATAGCTTTAGCCTGATAGTGAACACACGTAACAGCTAAGCAGAAAGTTA
>DWQK01001668.1:0-14968 GCA_018231225.1 Noctuana stator
CTTTGAGATATTTCTTATTTCTCATCACATTAAGACTTCCATCGAAGCTTGAAGTTAATAAGTTAACACAATATTTACTGGTTCTTAGGCGGTACGAAATTCGTCTGGTCAACCAGTGTACTATAAATAAATATGGTATAGAGTGAATGAAGATACGCTACACCTATGTTTGTACCTGAAAGGGTGGAGGGGGAATAAATAACAAATATTTACAGAGTCATCTGCCTGCCCTAGATCAAAACCTGGAAGGCAGTGGGGCAGTTTTATACATTATATGTTTTTATATGTATATACTAGTAAATATACTTACTACAGTTTCGATCGATGTCGGATTAAGGTCATATACAATACCCATGTAACTGTGGATAGCGTTAAATGCGAACCATGTGGGTTTGTAAATGTCATCAGCATCGAACCCCGTTTTAATGGACTCTTTAATTTTCCTCAAACATTCCCTGTACTGGGTCAGTAGACAGTTTCTCTTCTTTTTCAGTTCCTCGATAGAGCATTTCCATGAGAAATTATTCTTTATCCTCATCCAAGCGTCTTTTATAAATTTTCTGTTACTATGATGTTGGTGTTTAGGGTCCCATATACATGGTTCTGCTTGTAGCAACTCCATAAATTCAAGAACACTTTCGTTGCTCCATTCCATTTTTAGTTATTATATTTTACGTGAAAGAAACGACTGCCTCCGTCAGCGACGCACACACGACTGGCAGCCCGGACAGGCCCCGCCGGCGCCGCCCCGCCCGCGCAAACATTGAACGCTTCGATATGCGCTCGACGCGAGACGACAAACAAAGTGTAAATATTAGTTCAAAGACTTCAAACTTTGAACAAACAAAGGGCCTACTGGATTTGGTTTCGTTTTGGCCCACACATCGGGGCAGCACCCTAGCGAAAACATGGAGACTAAAAGTGTATCATGTTCATTGCTCGTTTTCTTATTCAAATGCAACTTTGTACTGTACGAGGTTAGCAATGTATAGCATGATTGTTAAATCGATCATGTTTTTCTGAACTGTCAAAACTCGTACTAAGCCGTCATATGCCGTATGGTGAGTTTTAGCAGTTATTTGCGTATTTGAAGCAATGTTTGGATTTGGGACAGGCCGCATGATAAGTGTGATAGATAACATTAGGAACAAAATACATTTCTAATCTGTTACTTTTTGACTTGTCTATCTGCACTTACTGTAAAAAAGTTAGGACATATAAAGAAAAATCAATTAGTCACTTTTTTGTGAAACTTACCGTATAATGTGTTGACTTTCAGAATTGTGTTGGACTCTGCGGTCAGCTGCAATGCAACTGCAATACAATCAATTTGTGTTCGTTTATCCAAAGGCTTTCTTATACTTAAGTATATTTGTGTTTAGAAACAGGGCCGCAGAACGTGAAGAAAGGTTGTTAGACTTGTTAGTTAGTTAGTTCCGTTGTGAGTCAACACGGAAGACAGAGAAAAGTAGAGTCTTATCTGTTCTTTCTTTCTGTTCCGCGCGTCGTTGTCAGTTTATAGTTGACTAGCTGTGCCCTGCGGTGTCACCCGCGTTAATGCTTGATCGCCTAGCCTTCCTCATGAATGTAACTATGGTAGTTGTTATGCAAAAAGAATTTTTGAAATCGGTCCTGTAGTTCCAAAAATCAGCGCGTTCAAACAAACGAAGAAACAAACAAACAAACTCTTCAGCTTTATGTTTTATACAGAACTAGCGACCCGTCCCGGCTTGGCACGGGTGCAATATTGATACTAAATACACTACAGAAAAACTATGAACGTTTATACATCAATCACTCTATCTATTAAAAATAACCACATCAAAATCCGTTGCGTAGTTTTAAAGATTTAAGCATACGTAGGGATATAGAGACAGAGAAAGCGACTTTGTTTTATACTATGTAGTGAATAAACCTAAAAGTGAGATAATTAATGTACAACAAAGGTGATAATTGGCGACAAATATATCCTTTCAAGTCTCCCTTAACGATTTCCTCGGCGCCAAGGCCCTTCCTGCAATATTTAGTATGTCTAGGTCGTCCGGATAAACAGTACCTATAAACACATTTACGCACACACACAACCATTTCACTCTCACACACATCGTGACACACATGAACACTCATATGTGATGAGGTAAATTGTAGCGCTTATCGAGTTCTCAGTAATAATATTATGTGTTAACATTATGTGATTTTGTAAAATAAAACAGTACCGGACTAAACATACTACTGGAAAATTGGACCAAACGGGAAGCATTAGCTTTCAAATAAAAAAGAATAGTCGAAATCCGTTCAGCTAGTCGAAAGCTATGAGGTAACGAACATAAAAAATACAGTCGAATTGAGAACCTATTTTTTTTAAGTCGGTTAAAAATTAACCTCCAAACCAAATTTGCATGTTTTGCGCGCGCTTTTAATTTCTTTATTACATTAAAAACATTAATCCCATTTGTAACTGTTCTTCTAACATCACAGTTGCAGTTTAATTTAAAATAGCGGCTAGCATATCAGCTTCAACTGTTTGTAGGTTTGTACTTACCCACTACGATTTATCTTTTCGAAATTATTCGCGAGAGGTCACCCACCGGCCTTGTTTGTCGAGATTAGAACAGCATAATTATCTAAAGATCACAATTACTAACATTATAATTAACATTATTGTTATGTTATTAAATGTAAATACCGATTTGGACGTTGATATTGTAATTGTTATTGCCAATAACATGGGCGGTGGGTGTCGATTTTGATATTACAATTAAAAAGCAATGTTTTTTATTGCAGTTCAGTCGCAAGCTTTTTCATTGACTGTTGAAAAGATTCTGATCTTTATCTGACTTGAATGAGTTATTTATTGCCTTCAACCCTTTTTTATGTCCCACTGCTGGGCACGGGTCTCTCCCTACAACGAAGGCCTGGAGTTTACTCCACCACGCTGCTCCAATGCGGATTGGTGGAGATACAGTTTAGTGGCCAACCCGTGTCGGACGTTATCAAAAGGCCTCCGATCTGGTTTAACGACTGTTATCTATCGATAACAACCGGGACCGACGGCTTATCGTGCCCTCCGAAGCACGGAAGCGCGCATGAAATTTGCCACTAACGGTCACCCATCCGAGTACCGGCCGCGCCCGACGTTGCTTAACAATGTGATCACTTGCAATTCACACTGCCAGCGGGGCTATGCGCGCTTCATTAATTAATTTAATACAATATTATACGTAAAACTTCCAGAGCTGACGTTCTACACGACAGTTACATAACATTTAATCCTTTACTTTAATTCAATCTATTTACTAATAGCTCTAAACCTTGAAAACTTTTAAATACACTATCAGGTAAAAGTTTACGATCACCGTATAATAATTAACATCGCGATAGCAATCGAATTTGCATACAGGAAGCTTAGAAATCGCATAACTCTGTAGAACGGCCACAAGCTAATGACTTCTATTTTGCGTTATCTTTGCAAGAAAAAAGATAGCAGTGTTCTGCACGCGACTTGGCTACGGAAAAGTTACCTGACAGTGATAATAAAAAGTGGTAAATAGTAGAATAATAAAATTTTCTTCCTTCGCGTCATTTATTTCCACTGCAAATCAAAGTTTCTAGTATTTTTTTAAACCTATAATGGAAACTAACGCAAGTGTAACATGAAGGATTTGAACTAAAAGGAGAATAACAAATCTTTTAGATTTGCATCTTTATCTTTACCAATTTATCCACTCTTGCAATCAACTGTCCTTACGCCGAATCGTATTTCGCAATAAAAATATTTCAAGCGCCAAGAAAAATGTTTGTTTCAATTTTATTCTGTTCTACGCTTAATATTAGAATTGTTTCTCCTCCTTACCCAAAACATTTGTAGTATGAACGGCACATATTACACGAATAGCAGAAAACAATTCAAAGGGCGAAAGAAAATATAAATGTAAATACTAAATACACTAGAAAAGGTGGTTCGAGCGTGATAAATGGACACAGAAGAGCTGTATGATTAATGGGCAATGTCATTTACGCCCTAAATTATAACGCATTAAATACCTTTTTACCGGGCGACGGGCGATGAGCGCCGAGCGAAGATGAGTCGCGGGCACGGGCATTGAGTGGCGGGCGATGAACGGCGGGCAAGGACGAAGGGTGACAGACGATGAAACATTGCGACACTTTTCAATTTAGCTCTAAGTGTTTGTCATCCCAAAACCGAATAAGGGTCTTGAAAAGATGTTGGCACATGAATTAGTAATTAAAAATAGCAGAGATATTGTATAAGTACACGTGTCTTTGATAGAGGTCCAAGATGCAACAAGCTTACAATCGTGTCGTAATACAGGCGTAATCGTCTGTTACTAACAACTTAATGGTTGAGTTTGACAGTTTCGGTAATCCATTAATTTGAAGTTGTCAATGGTTTTCCTTTTATGTGAGTATATCATGTTGGAATTCTCTAATATTGCACATAAATGACAAACTAATGACGGCAATTCTAACGAGACTAATCCGAGACTGTTGAGTAGTGACCACCCGCGTGGTGTAGTGGTTACCACACTAGTCCACCATTCGAAAGCTCCCGGGTTCGATCCCCGTCAGGGCAAAAATTTTAATGGTGAATTTAAATTTCTGTTCTCCGTCTGGGCGTCTGTGTAATTGTCTTTGTGTGTGTCCATGGCACCCACAACACAGAGAATCCTAGTGTGGGGCTGTGAGTGTGAAGCGTTATTTATTTGATTTTATTTTTAGTTAATATACAGTAAACTTCCGTAGATAGTTGTCCACTCACTTAACATGAAAAAAGTGTCGAAACCTAATAAAACTTGCTACCCAAATTCAGAAGAAATCAACTTTGGCATCACCATGTCAGATTTCAATAAGTGACATGGCTCGGAAGAAGTTATGGCGGCAGTTTTTCCAACAATTTCCGAAAAACGTGAAAAGAAATTCAATTAGGCACTGACAAAAACACACCGAGGATTCTCATGTTTCACTTTCAACGTTGCCGAATTTCTGGGAGTTTTTTCTCGTGTGGCAAAAAAGGTGGCAAATTACATTCTTGCCTTCCTCATTCGTTCGTTTACGAAGAGAAGGGGATGAGTGAGTTTTGTTCACATAATTCTTATCTCCTTTTCATCTGTTTTCTTCCAGCCAGGTAAGTATAAGGCATGAATTTAAATTTTACCTTCTTACATTAAAATCAAATCAAATTAATGTATGTGTCAATAAACACAGATCATAATAAATGTTAGTTAAAATTTCCAATACACTTAATCATAAAATATATAACGTTTACCTACTTCTATTTAAACATTAATTAATAAAAGCCTTGCAAGTAGAGATGCCTTTGATATAGTTAGTAAGGTCCGTTAGAGTTAAACAAAAGAGTTTTCCTTCGCATTTAAAACTTCTCTCTACCCTTATATCTAAGGCCCTCGAAGCTTGACCACGACTAAGAAATGTTCAAAAAATAACAGAGCTTATTCAAAGGGGATAAGATTCATTTTAAAGTAAAATAGGATTTAATAATGTAGAGTACTTTTGATAATTACGAATGATAATAATACGGAACACGCACTTTATTAGGGTTCTAAACAAACATAAGAACTTTTTAACGCCTAGTTATAGATATGACCAAGAAACAAATAATTTTATTTATTAATTTCTCATAATTTTATTTATTCATTGACAAATAAAAAAAACACTCTGGACTTTCGGTATTGTCGATTAGTAAGTTGGTTTTGGTGAGTCCATTTCTTTCAATTTTTTGAAATTAATTGTCTCTGAGGTTCTCAAAATAGGCTATGACATGTGGCTCATAAAGAACAGCGTTAAAGGGTCCTTCAAGGCTGACAGCCTGCGCGAGCGCAACTCTTCTAGTCTTCGTCGGTAACCACTTATCATCATGGATCGCCGTCTGCCTATTTGTCAGTTAATATAATATGTACTTCAGTCACCAGTCGCATTGTCTCAATTTACCCTTAAATGGTTGATAGGGTATCGACATACGTGCTACTAAGCGGTATATTACTGACATTAGCGTTATAAGGCTTCCGGCTTACGTGTTGTAAGCTGACTTTACGGGTCATCGACACAGAAAGGCTTTGCGAAGGACAGTTATAAATGTTCGTGCCTACGAACATATTGTTCTATATAGCCGAAAGGAAGAACTGGGAAGTGACTAAAAGAATAATATTACTTGATCTTTTGCTACTAGATGGAATACTCCTTAACTTGGTCTGAGATATGATGGAATTTCACATTATTTAAAACAAAAAAATATATATCTAGTGCATAAACTGTGTTTATCGTAATCGCCTTTTAAAATCCTTCGTTTTTATTCCTTATCCTCCTTCGAATAAATGTTTAACTTTGATTGATTCTTGAAATTGATAATATACCTTTTGTATTTATGAATTAATTTAAATAAAATGAATACTAAATGTTAAGCGAAGATTACCAAAGTACGCTAGTGAAAACCGCACTGAAATCTATTCAGTCGTGTTTGAGTTTAACACGCACAAACGCACAAGTAATAAATAGACAATAAATTCTAAAAATCTATGTTTTGGGTTCCATTGCGTTAATAAAGACCCCAAAAATTGTGTTTCTCAAACATTTTTCACTTACAGATAGCTATTAGTTACAATTTTATTCTATGTAGAGATAAATAGACATGATAGAAAAACATAAACCTCCTTAAAAGGCGATCAGGTAAAAAAGGACTATTAAGCTAAAAGAGTTATGAAAATATTATAACAAAAGAACATCTACAAGACATAATCCGAGATTAGCTTCTGTAACATCTTATTTAGAATGTCTACGCCTTCAGTGGCAGATTAGATATAAATAGGCAGCTTAGAGCGATCAAAAAGATTATGATTTGGGTTGAACATGAATACTGAAGTAAATTTTGTAGCAAAGTTTGCCAGATTCAAGGACAGAGGGTAGGGCACCACGTAAAACCGTCGGTCCCGGCTGTTTTCAATAGATAACAGTCGTTAAACCTGGTCGGAGATCCTTTGGGCGGTTTGACAAGATCCGACACGGGTTGGTAGCTAACCTTTATCTTCTGCAATCCGAAGTGGAGGCCTTCCATGGTTGAGTGGAGAGACCCGCCCGGGGGGTCATAAAAAGATTGCAGACAATCTTTAATAACAATTTTAAAGGAAAACTGTAAATAAGCGTTAAGAATTAGATAGTTTTTCGAATATCGTGAATATTCGATACAATACTGATCGAGATTCCGTCAAACCTCTATTACAAGGCAATTGATAAGTAATTGTGGAGCCATAATGGCATAAATAACCTAATACAATGGAAACAGCAATAAAATATCGCTATTAACGGGAGACTCAAGAATGCGCCGCCTAGATTTTCCAATGCATACCTACTGCATAGAGCGCCAATTTCCAATTAGTAGCACTAAGCCGGGAGAGAAAATAGTTATTAAATCGCGCTTACAGCTTGCTACCGGTGCCGGTGGAGTAATTAACAACGCAAACAAAGAACTTCATTAGCGTAACGCTGCGACAGAAAATTGAGGAAAAACTACCGCGGCCCTTATAGTTTACGCTTTAACGTAACGACTATTAACACTATCGTCGATAGCAAGAATAGTGATTCGTTCATGCTCGCGTACTTTTTGGTGAATTTTGTGATAATTATCTCTGTAGTAAGTATATCTCCACCTATCCGTATTAGAGCAGCCCTGTGAAGTACAGTCCAGGCCCTTCCTGGTTGAGACCCATGTCCAGCACTGGACAATAAAAAGGATTGCAAATAGGCACGAATATGACAAAAATAATATATTCTTTAGTTCGTTTAGTGCAACGTAAAACACTGGCTCATCAAAAGTTTAAAAAGAGAAGTTTAATTTAACTTAAAATACACAAAAATTTTTACACTCGTAACAGTTTGCCATTTCACATAAATTCCCGTGTCAAAATTGCGGACAAACTAAACGTCATTTGCAAGGATATCACCGGGAAACGAGCTAACTTTGCCAAATACCCTTCCCATATGCGCAGTGAAGCGAATTATGACCAGTATCTCGGTAATTTTCGCCATTTCTGGCAGCTGGAAGTGACACGAAAGAATAAGGTGAGGCTCATTCGTAAATATTTTACCGCAACTACAGTAAAGGAAATCATGCTTTTCTTAAGGATTAAACTCATGAACATCACTAAGTTCTTGATAATAATATGCTTATGAACGATGATAGTACGTACCTACCCTACAGTACACTGATTCATAGCCAATGCAATAGAAAATTCAATTTTTTAGTTATAATAACAGCCAACAGAAGCGTGATGTCTTTTCCTTTTGACATTTACACAATTTAAAGTTTTACTCTGTTTGTTTGTTGTTGTTCACCTCTTCTGAAAAGCACAAACAACTTTTACACATACAGGAACTGCAACAACAGACCATAACTGTCGCATGCTTTGCTACTAATACTGCTCTATAAATGTACCTATATTTATTGTCTGTGGTCAATACCATTACTGACTCGGCGAGAGTGTGAGAGAACATAATCGCGTGACCGAAACGTTGCACATACACGGTTTGCCTCTAGTTTGTTTATGTTCGTGCGTTTTTACCCCACGCCTCATACAATGTAAATGCACGTGTATATAGGTAGTACAAGGTACCTACAATAAACACGCAACAGTTCATAAACATGAAACTTGACGGAGTTAACAATCTGATAGGTTTCGTTCATTTGCATTTCAGAGTTGCAGTTATGGAAATAAGGGTGTAACACGTAAGGATTTACAATTTACCAGGGTTTCAACGGTATTTCTTTAGCCTAATGAGTAGCATGTACGAGTAGGTATGGGAAGCCCCACATTTCTTACGTGCGTTTTGTATTTTTATAATAATATAATAAAAATAAAAAATAACTTAAAACCTTGATTTTATCCTTCTCAAATCTGCTAAGCAAAGCCTAACTTAGGCTAGTTTGTTCCTAAAATGTAGATGAACAAAAAAGTGCTAAGAATTATTACGAGCAAAGTTACGGCCAAAAACTAGTAAAATATAACCGTCTATATAATAATCAAAGCTCTTTTGAACATAATACCAAACATGAAGGGAACTCTTGAGTTACTCAAAGATTTATCAGTTTCCATTCGTAAAGGAAAACATCTTTGAAAGCCCTTACATCTCGGAGGGAATTTCGAGTGGGCGTCGTAAATATCTGTAAGAATTTCTATATGCTATGATTCTATTGAAGAATATAGAGAAATGTCGGATACAATGTGGAAAATAACTAACGTACGAATACATAATACCTACTTAAATGTATTGCAATGATTTAAAGACATAATTGAACTATAATAATATTGTTTACTTTATACCTACCTACATAGATAAGATAACAAGACATATAAATTAAGTTCCACCAGAAACAAAACTAAAATTTCTTCCAAGTTAGAGAAGTAGGTACTATAATCACTTTTAAATAATACATAGCAATTCGTGCGATCGTCCACTATTTCCCAGGAAAACCTAGCGCCTGTCAAAAGTAAATAGCATCACGACGCGCTCTAATTCCATTAACATTCCTGCAGGCGTTCCACTTTTCTTGTAAATCATTTGCTTGTATTAACGGTCCCGCAGGCCCCGCAGCACAGATGTATGAGAGAAAAAGCGGGAAATTCATTAATACGTGAGCAATAAAGATTCGCATTATTTTCACCGACGCGTTTGTAGGCAGAGTAATAAATTCGTAATAAAGAGAGATGTTGCCCGACAGTCGTCGTGCAAAACATTGGTCGTATTTTATGATAATGGTGACATACGCAGTAGGCGCAGGACTCGAGAATATAATGGCGTACACTGTACAGGATGTGTAGACGAGATCAATATACGTCATGTCTGGAGTTTTCCGCACACAGACAGGCAATTTGCCCGCCTCAAATTGGAGGCGAGAATAAAAATAAATATCAAAGACTGAGCCTTGAAATGTATACACTACAAATTCTATAATATCTGTGTATAGTTTGGAAACGAATTAATATCCCGTTTGATGTAAGGTGTCTAATTCCAGGTGTATATTTTCATTTATGTTTCTTATAAAATATTACCTACTTCAAGGTCCTAAAAAATGTAATACCCAACAGAATTAGTTTAGTGGTTGACAACGTACAAAAGTACTTTTTTTTTAATTTAGCAATGCAGTGCTTAAAACATTTACACACTCCAATACGGAACAATCCAATACGGAATTTCTACAAAACACAAGAAACTAAACTAAATGCAGTAGGCACCTACTACCGTCTTTTTAATTTTAGGGTTTCGTACCCGAACTTTAAAATACAAAACCCTATTACTGAGATTGTGGACATTTTTCGCTTCCTTTATTTTATTATAATTAGAAAATTTTGCGAAACCTATGAATACCGTTTTGTATGCAGCCCAATTAAAACTTTGTCAATATTTAAACAGTGATCATAAAACAGAACTGTCAATCTGGGACCGTGATTCAGACAACAGCCGCCAGGGGGCGATCCGGCACCGTAATGAAGTAAGCGTCGCGACAACCCCCCAACCCTTTAGAGCAGCGGTTAGCAACTCACGGCCCTCGAACCTTATGCGGCCCTCAAACCTATGCTGCCTAATTTATTTACTTCTTGCTAGAACGTCCAACGGCAACTTACATAAAATAGACAAACATAATTATGATAATAATAATTTATTTACATGTTCATTAAGGTCATTTTAAATTAGAAATGGTTTTAATTTAGTAATGTCAGTGCGGCAATTGCAGCCTGTGGGTGTTTTCTAAATGAACGTCCCAATAATCTTATTATTTTTTAATATGCTTGTTCAATTGTAGTTACAGTGCACGTAAAATAATAAAAGTTTCTAATTAATAAACCCATTATATTATAACGCATTATAAATTCCTTTAGTTAAATGACATCATTTATCATCGTTCTAAAGTTGATTAGTTAACTATAAAACAAAGATAAAGCTAACCCATACACTGCACCGCAAAAAGTAAGGGTTTAATTTGAGAAAGTGGCACCAGGGGGCGCTTTTGTTTTTAATGAAGTTGTATACGTGACAACCCCTGCGGCGGTGGAGGCGCAAGCGGTGCAAGAAAATTATGAAGCTTCTAGATTAAGGGTTGAATTCTATTATAGAAATTCTAATTCCTGATAGGTATACCTACATACTATTGAACAAAGGTTTAGTTTACACGATTTTTACCCTTTCCAGTTTTGTAAGTAAAGTTAGTCAGAAGTTAACAATGTAGGCACAGCTTTAAATAATTAAATACTTCAAAAATGTGTACTTACGAACAAGACGCTCCAACTGAAGACACCTGAAATATAAATAAAACCTTATATAATAACTATATTATAAAACCTTATATTATAAGTATTAATAATAAATCTATACTAAGCTGAAGAGTTTGTTTGTTTGTTTGAACGCGCTAATCTCAGAAACTACTGGACAGATTTGAAAAATTCTTTTTGTGTATGATAGCTACATTTATGGGAAAGGTTATAGGCTATCAAGCGTTACGTTGCAATTCTTAACGCGGGTAAAACCGGGAAGCACAGCTAGTAATAAATAACGCTTCACACTCACAGCCCCATACTAGGATTCCCAATGTCATGGGTGCCATGGATACACACAAAGACCCAGACGAGAACAGAAATATAAATTCTTCATTTAAATTTCTGCCCCGCCGGGACTCGACCCAGGACCTTTCGAATGGTGGACCGGCTTGGTAACCACTACACCACAGGGGTCGTGTATATACGAGTAATTATTATGTATATCACATTTATTATAACAAAAAAATAAAATGCATACAGTCGAACATAACAATATAACCTTATTCTGATTGAAGCCGGTAATGAATTCCGTAATTTATATTTACAATGCGTGTAGTGGGTCACGCAAGCTTTCCCTATGCAATTTTGGGAGCTTAGTCACCGCGCCACAAACATCAATATGTGATTACACGACGCCCACAAGAAACGTCAATTGGCAATATTTGGGAGAATTAGCTGTAATCTTGCTCCCCTGGTAGTAAGTACGAGCAAATTTGTCACGCAATGCAACTCTGTAGGGGTGCCAACACAAAAAAAAAAACGAGAAAATGACGTATACAAAAATACGATATAGAAGCCTGGGATTTGAACTAAATCCGCCAGCCTATTCCTACAGCCAATGTAATTTTCGAATCGAATGTTAGCAGTTCGCGGTGGAGTGGTAGTGACGCTTGCTTAGCCGTCATTTGTGCGTACTATCAGGCTAAAGCTATACTGCATAATTTGTTAATAATTTATTCACTTGATTTTAAAAGAGTGCCGAGAGTTTTTTTACCTACCTTAGCTTAGCCGATGTACCGTATTATATTATTATCACATTAGCTTACCATGCCGATGTCGGTCCGATAAAGGGCACTAAATAGACACTCGCGATTATAAAACAAGACACTACACCATTACAAGACACGTTTAACATCGCACACGGGCTATAAACCACGATTTTTAGACTTTTCGGAACTCCAGATAATGCGGTGTAACTACACGCACCATGTTTATGGGTAGACTGAATATTGCGGGTGGATGACAATAATTGTACTACAGACAAAACGATCTACCCTCTTTCCGACTCTTTTACTACGACTATCAATTTATGTCGAACTCAAACTAAAGTCACGGTAAAAGACACTCACTCACTGTGTTTTATAACGCGTGTTAGGTTCAATCACAATGTACTCTGTGAGTTCAATTGCCAGCGAGGCACAAGTTTATATCAGTAAAGCTGAAAAGAATTTTCTTACAGCCAATCTTTAGTGGTGTTTAGCTAAATATGGGTAATGCGTATCTTCAGTTATCCTCATATACAACATTGTTGGTGATTCAGTGACGTCACAAATATTAGAAAAGTCCTTACACGTGTCAAGAATGTGGGCGTATGATGTCATACACGGAGGCCCTTCACAGGATATAATCGTGTAATTAGATAAAGGGGTGGAAGACGGAAATGATGTTGATAGGTGAGTAAATCAATTCCGTGCAGAACGGGACAATCGTAGTTGCTCGTGTTCATACTCAATAAGTCATTAGTGTTCATACTCGTAAGTCACCAACCTGCGAGTATACGCAAGTTTAACGTTAGAAAAACTTTTGAGTTCATGATCGCTCCGGCGTATAGTTAAATTCTGTTAAAGTGAAGTTACGTACGTACTACTGGATTACTTGACGTAGTTCTTCATTATTCGTACTGCTCATGACACGCGGCCTTAGAGCATTTATTTATATCCATTCGGACCACGCGACTTATTAATATAGTTAATAATTTTAACTCGCGTTACAAAAGCAATCGACTTTAAATATTGTCGCGCACCTACGAGTGCTTAATACAAATTTAAGACTTACTCGTATAATGGTTTTCTCACGGGTTTCATTGTCAGATCTGGGCCAAATTTAAATAAACAGAATCATCAAAATTGGTTGTACCAGTCGAAGGTTAAGTAACAAACATAAAAAAATTAAATCGATATTCTCTATATTCCGAAGTAAGAATGCAAAGGATACAAAAATTCCAAGGACTGTCTCCCGCAGTGAAGTAAAAGCTGGCAAAGACTAGACGTGTATTAGGTTATTTTTCGTTGGGAACGTTGACAAGTAGGCACCTACACACGTACGTAATAAATCAGATGGGAAAAGTGGAGATGAAAGTGGATATGAATGTTTGAACAGCATGTCAGTCGTAAGACGTTTTGTCACAAAGTAATTTCGTATGTTCATGTTATACAATATTGATGTGTGTAATAAATCAAATCGTTTACTAGTTTTAAAGAAGTAGCAACAAGAAACCGTCCCCGAGATCACGTGATTCCAAAGAGGAAATTTAGAGGCAATATATTTTATGGTTATAAAGTATAAGGTTTGGCCGGAAGTACTAGGTTCAGTAGTAAATCTAAAAAGCAAAGCTCGCGTTCACTTGCTCAGGTCACGCGATTAAATTTAAAAGTGCTTCATATCACAATGTCCAGCGCGGCACGCGACTGAAATCTAATAAGAGGTCATTGGTCTACAGGCTTGTTTGTTTGACATAATGGCTGTTTATTTATCCAACGCAAGAATACCTGTTTTACTGAATACCTAAGTCACGTCCCCTTTAAGTGATTTTAGTTTTTTTTCAACTCGTTATATACGGGTCACTTTTTATGTCCCACTGCTGGGTACGGGTCTCTCCCCACAACTGGGGAAGGCCTGGAGCATATTCCACCACGCTGCTCCAATGCGGATTATGTCGGATATATTGTCACATTTAAATTGTTATAAAAAAGATAGTTATGGTAAATTAGATGACCCGTGTGATGTAGTAGTTACCACGTCAGTCCACCATTCGAAGTGTCCTGGGTTTGACCGCCGGCGGGGCAGAAATTTTATCATTTAAATTTGGATTTCTGCTCTCAATCTGGGTGTTTGTGTATGTCTTTGTATGTGTCCGTGGCACCCACGACATAGGGAATCCTGGTTTGAAGCGTTACTATTATTCATAATTATAAGGGTGTTAAAAACCAGACACATCCATTTATATGATTATTTCTACGACAATCAGACAATACACGAGTATTGTAAAGTTGAGCGTAAATATGAGTATATTACTTACTCATAGGTACGTTTTTTATTATTTAAGAGAAGAAATCATGCTTGCCGTAGTTGTTAACACAAAAGCATTTAATAATTTCCTTGTTATATTCGCGACAGGTTGTCTATTGTTTGCACCCTTCCTATTGGAAGCAGCAATAATTCGGAGAATCGTTACGTAAGCGTGCCGGGGGGAAACCCTACAGCATCTCCACTAAGGGGTCCCAATTCACTGAGCTAATTCTTTGAAAACAAAAGAAAAAGAAAACTTTCTGTTCTCTTTTTAATACATTTCTTCTGATACATTAATGATAGATTTATATTTTTCATGAACTAAATAAATACGC
>DWQK01001669.1:0-14966 GCA_018231225.1 Noctuana stator
TTGCTTAACAATGTGATCGCTTGCGATCCACACTACCAGCGGGGCTATGCGCGCTTCAATAAACAACAATAAACAATAAATATATACCTACCTAATCAAGTCTTCAAGTTTTAACGTTAACATCTTGGTAGCACTAATTGTTTAGGCGTAATTACGCAGTAAAACCCATAAATTATGTAACAATAAAATATTCTACTTATTCTGTTTATAAAACATAAGTCCTGTTATACAGTTAAGTTAATTTGTGGTATAATAAATAAGCAATTGAATATACATGTACCTAATACCTGTAACTGTCCATATTAGTATGTCATTATGTTGTAATACCGGGCTTTTCCACAAAAGGTTTTTTCACAGACAAGGATCGATTAACGGATGCGAATATTTTGGGTTTCACATATTAGATTTTTGCAATACTTTGTACAGCAATTACTATTAATAATGAAAATAATCATTTATTTAAAATAGTACAATGGAACTTAAAATTAAGTCAAATTTGCGCATGCGCATCACTTTAGTGGCTCAGTACATTACGTAGTGCGTATTATTCAATTTACTAGAAATGACCCTCACGGGCTTTTTATGAATTTTAATAAAATATAAAATTTAGCCATGTATATCAGATATTTCATCGTGGTAAAATACAGCGATTTTAATCTGTAAAATATTTCTATCCCTACCAATACTTGTGACATTTGTGATTTTTTTAAGTTCGTCCAGTCTACTTACATAAAACATAAACTCCAAAAAAACGACAAAAATAAAGATTATGTACTGAAGAAATTGGCCGTGTATTTGTAGCTTGTAAATAAAAAAAAATCTGGGATCAATAGACACCGCGAACTTCATACACGGGAATACGAAATAGCACCCAGGAAGTAAAGTCGGCTTATCGAAAGATCTTTTACGAGTCTGTACGACATAAACAAGTTCATTTGACACGCACTGACATACAGATCTCGGAAGTACTTTAAATACGATTCAGTTTGTAAACAAATTAGATTTTACCTTCATACAATCAATGATCTTATATTTATTATTTACTTTATCATAGTATATAATAATCAAAGTACTAATGGTCCCAAGTTCAATTTAAACCAGGCCAAGCTTATAAAGACGTGTTGAAAAGTTAAAATTTTGTCTAATATTATCTAAATCCTTATCACGTTGTGTTATTTCTAGTAAGTTTTATGTAAACCCAAAAAATAATTAAGATATTTTTATTCTAAGAAAGCTTCATTATCGAATTTTTTTTAGAACCCCATTTGTAGGTAGAACTTGTATGGTTCGACCGGGGAAGTACCACCGCAGCACCCATGTCTGGCGTAAAGCAAATGAAGCAATACAGTATTTCGGTGGAAAGGTGCAGTTGCCGACCACACTTACACGAGGCGAAAATCAGCCTCCGGGGCAGCAGCGCAAGTATATGCGACCTCAAGTAGGACACGAGCCTGCTTGAGGTTGGATGTGGATGTCCATGGGTGGCAGCGACCACTTCGTACCATGAAAAAAGTCATATCAGTTTGACAGTTCCTTGTGGAAAAAAACAATACATACAACAGAACATAGAAAGTCCTCCTTTTTGAAGTTTAAAAAGAGTATCCGTGGTTCAAGAATATGTACCAGACAATGTACCATATATATGTGTTAACGGTACGTCTAGATCTAGATGCTTGATGATGCAACGAATCTGGCGGAATTAAGTTATGTACTTATGATCACACTTTATAAACTAGTTACATAATCTGACCCAAGTGTTTAGTAATAGCAGATGTAGAGCAGGAAATGCAAAGTGAAGGTGCAATCTGAAAGCACGGCTTCGAGGCATGCGACTGCGATCAGTCGCCTCTTCATGACTGGCGTGTAAGTTGGCATGTGCATAGTAAGGTCGTTATACTAAAAAAGTATTTGGGTGGAAATTATTTAAATAAATATGTAATAACAAATAATTTACATATTTCAATAATTTATTTTGGAATCTGTGCCATTTTTCTATGTACATGTATACCTCTCGCGAATATGACTGTATGTATTCACGAGTAAAGTAAGCGATTAGCGGGTTTATGGATGTCGCACGTTGTTACTTTCAGTCTCGGTCGCATGACTGAAAGTCGAGCTTAAACCTTACGCAACTCCTTGCTTACTGGACCCTAATTCGATTGCATTCATAGGGTTTTTCCAATTCGAATTACTCAATGTAAGTAGCAAATGCAAAAATAAAGGCAATTTACTTTTCTATCGTTGAAATGTAACCTATTATATGGTGTCCAAGATTCAAATTTGATAAAGTTAATTAGTCAAAATAACAGTACAGTACTGGACAGTTTGCCAAAAAAATTTTTAAGTTAAGTATATAGGTAACTATATTTTATTTTAAAAGAATTATCAAAATCCGTTCACCTAGTACCAAACTTTAAAAAAATACAGTCGAATTGAGAACCTCCTCTTTTTTTTAAGTCAGTTGACAACAAGTTAACTAGCGATTATAAATACTGGATGGAGACCCGTGTCCAATAAGAGGGAACTTATGGACTGATGGTTATGATCTTCAACCAACATAAAAAACTTCTTCAAAATAATTAGAAATCGACTTATTACAATTCGCTAATGTTATAATTTTTTTTTTCAAAAAATCGAAACTTTAATATGCTCTGGCGTAAAGTTTAAAAAATGTCGGTTAATACAAATAGCCTGGAACCCGATATGATTCTATCGAGAAATTTCGGTAAGATCATCTTTTAAGAGATTTCAAAAGAAGATTGTGACAAGTGATTTTAATTCACGGCCTGGTTTATGTGACGCTATAATTAGTTAGTCAAGCGAATGCTATACCTACTTACCTGACAAGCTAATAACAGAAAACTTCACAAAAGCTTATAAGTTGTTTTTACCTGCTCAAGATAAATGGCCAATTAAGAAATAATTTTATGTACAAGGTCACATAACTCTGGCTCTATATGCCGTATAGGTATATTATCTACCTACCTACCTTATAAACAAATTAGTCAAGTTGACTTTTAAGTTTAAATACATGTGTTAAGTATAGCTTACTAAAGCTTACTATTCAATGATTCCCGAAATAGCATTTTTGGATGAAACTTAATGATTTTAGCATCGCCCTCATGAGCCTCGTGAAGCAAGTCTTGTCTCTTTTTCGTATTTCGGTTAGGGGTGGATCCTGGGACTCTTTATTTAAGGCGACCTTTCATCTTATCTCATCTCAATCCTCATGAGCAACGCCTTAGTCATTTCCTACCTTACCTATTTAAGATTACCACCTAGTGTTTTTGAAAATTAAAAAGTCTATGAAACTTAGGCTCTTTCAGCATTTTATACATTTATATGCATTTATAAAACTATAGTATTTTTTCTTCCGTGGCTAGCTTTACATGCATAATGTGAAATTTATTTTAAAAACCTGATTGCAAAAAGTATATAGGAAACAACTCTACTGTTTTTGTATCGACGCTAAGACAGGTAGTATTTCATCGGAAAATGCAAGAAAAAATCGTTGCCCGGCCACTCGAAGCGTTTCGAAGTAGAACAAAGTGGGTCGGCGCGGTCGGCTGCCTTCGTGCACACTCGGACGGCTTCGTGCGAGCTCGGCAACCAGCGCCCGCGCATACAACGTCGAGACCTAGCCACGGCAGCAGTCGTGTCCGTTCTCAGGGAATAATCCCATTGGATAAAAAAATAAAACGGAATGCGCATTTTCTCCGTAAACACGCACCGCGCGGAAATGGTCTGATTGTTTACAATTTAATTGAAACGTTCGTTGAAACTTGTTGAACATTTACTCTGAAAGTGACTTTGAACTGTTCGAGATAAACATGTTGTGGGAGAATAATCTTACAGAGGAATCGGAAGCGGTAAGTTTTGGAAATAAAATTATTTTTTTTAATTGTTGTGTTTATTTATTTAAGTGGTTCTGGATTATGAAACCGAAAGATCTCGTAGCGACTGGTGCATCAGTGAGGGTGTGTAAGCGACTGTGTGAGTAAACTTTCTAGTTTTCGCTCGGAGCTCACTCGTATTTGCATAAAACGTGAACAGTTTTTCATAATACAAACCACATGGGGCCACTTAAAGAGCTTTTTAGTTCGTAAATATTCATTGCACATGTCCTGAGCTGTGACAATGTTGGTAATGGCTTTATTAAATGTAAATAAATGTGGATTTTGACATGGCCGAGTTCGTCGTCACGCATGTTACTGATGCTACGGACGGGTGACTAAAACGACATACTAATTCGCTGAACAGCGCCGTTTTAGGTGCCCGCAAATAAGTTGTTTATTACATTTCGACTGTTTATCTAAAAACTTTTTAACTTTCTACAAAATGTAAATGTATGTTTTGTCAAAATTCACCAATTTTTTCGGAAATTCTTTAATGCCTAAATAAGCTGCTTCACTTAAAAATTAGAGGAATTTATTAGCATGATTACCTCACAAAAAATGTACATAATTTTGCATGACATCTAAACTTTGATATCTCTTAATTGGATTCGTGACAAGCTTTAATTAATAGTAAAAGCACTCAACTACTACAAAAAATAATAGACTCATAAAAAGAGATGATGTAAGTGACCATTATCACAAAAACAATTTGTTGTAACAAACAAGTAGTAGATACGTTATCGACAGAACGATTTGTGAATGAGATAGCCGTATTAAGTGTGATTGAGTGGGAAAGAGACAGCCTAATCTACACTTTATTTCTAGTAATTTCACATAACATGGAGTCATTGTTCAATAATTTAGAATTGTGTTTAATGTTATGCAGATTTAAATTAAATCAAACTTGCAACAAGTTGTTTCAAGTATGTTTAGTAAAAATATTCAATAGTACATATTTTGCCATTGCATGGATGTCATTGACAGAACTGTACCAATTGAAATTGAAATGGGAGCAAACGGGAAGCACCAGCTTTCAAATAAAAAAAGAATAATCAAAATCCGTTCACCCACTCTAAAGATATGTAACAAACAAAAACACAGTAGTAAAAACAGTAGTAAGTAACATACAAAAAAAATGCAATCGAATTGAGAACCGCCTTCTTTTTTTGAAGTTGTAAGAGTAGCAAATGGACCTAATGCTACATGCCTTTGGAACAAAAGGCTAATCAAAGTTCCTTTATTTACGCTTGTGCGACGTTAATAACAATACAATCATGTAATTGAAACGAGGAAAATACATGAAACTAATTATTCATTATTACATTGTAGTACAATTCTACGCTAAGTCTGTTTGTATATAAACTAAATTCTTTATTATCTCTAAAAATTTTATAATTTTTATAATTTATGCATGCTGTGAAATTATTTATTGATAATGAATGTAACGATGTGTGCCGAAATAATCTTTATTACTATTTAAAAAATATTCGTATGTATATATGAGGTGAGGTATTCTCAGGTGTGAGGTACCGAGAGCTGTTTTTCGTCAGCTTTTTCTTCCGCTCAACGATAGCCAAAAGGGTAGAGTCGAAATACCTTATTGAATTAGCCATTTTTTTTTGTTTTGAAGTATTTTATTATACACCATCGCGCCGTGGTTAAGAATACATTTTTTTTTCTATTAGCAAGAATTGTGTGTCTAACCGTAATCTCGGATGACGCTAACAATGACGCGGCTTAAAATGTAGTTAGCTAGTTAAATTAATTTAACTATGAAAGGCGTCGTCATCAACCCATCACAGTCTTAGTGCTGGGCCATGTCGTCTCTCAAATATGAGAAATATTTAGGCCATAGTCCACCACGCTGTCCAAGTGCTAGTGTTGATCTTTTCTTATTCAATAATTATATTTTCTTATTCAATATTAAAAAAAGATTAATTCTCTTTATAAACCGGCTTGCTACAAATCAATTCGGACTCAGACGCGAAAAGTTAGTTTAGGATATTACATTAGTCTTTTATGTCTGTATTCTATTAATTAGTCTTATAGAATTACGTGTTCGCGAAATAATAAATGATATTTCTAATAGAGTTCTTAATTACCTTCATTATATTAAAGAAGTTGTAAATTGTTTCTAATCAATTAATACTTCTTTGATATAAAAACTAACTAGGTACCTGACCAACTCGACTCGGTTGTCAGTTTGGCATTTTGGATAAATAGATGCAGAAATATCAACTTGTTCACTTGATTTATTTTATTCAGTTCCACTTCAGGTCAGACTAAAGTTGCATGCAAAAAAATGATAACTTAAATATGTCAAAGCAAAATTATAAGCAATAAAAATAAAATCATTTATCTTTATTAAAGACAAGTATTATACCTATTTTTTATAATATTATGTATATGAAAGGTAAAAACAATTATAATTGACAACATATCAAACAACCATCTATTTAAAAAGGGACTTCAAAAATTAAAACACCAGTAAATATGTCCAACAACAAATATATGTAATATACGTATATAAATTAAGACCATGCACGCAGTACCATGGCATAAAAACTACGCTTAAGGCTTAAAGGCTAGGCTCGAGAACTCGGAAGTAATCTTACGAAGGTCGTTTGGAATCAATTGTTGTAAAAAACTGAACGTACGAGCGAGGTAGGGTCGACTCTATTTCGATCGCGATACGTTTTTTTTTACGTTTTATTGAACCCATCATTACATTTTATTGACGTCTGTTTGCTCTTAAATATAAAATTTAATCCTTTAGCGAATGAAACGCGCTGTATATAATATTCATAGCACATTATCATCGTTATTATAGTTGCACTTTGAGTGCCGTTGAATATATTGTTACTCGTACAGCAATCGAACGTTGAATAATTTAATGTTACAAAGGAAAATTTATTCATGTGCTTTTGTAGTTATGCAGGTAATTTATAGTATCAAATTATTTACTTTTAATATCGACATGGAACTATGCAAATAAATAATTCGTAAACTCTACATTTTTAAAGAAGTCAAGTCAACATGACATTCTCTATATTATTATTACTCTACTCTAAAATTACGACTTTCAGAGTAAGTGATAGGACTACGATATACTCGTAGTATAAATGGCTACTTTTAGATTTTCATAATATGTTTGACGTGTTTTATAATATAAACCTAATTTCTGTGTAGCTGTAATAAATAGATCCTAAGCGTAAGGAAGGCTCCCACGCTATTAAAATGTGTATTCCATACACGCTAATTCGTCGGAGTCGGTTCAGTTTTTAATCATCTTCCCTCGTGCGTAGCATTTCTAGACGGTGTAATGACTCGAGTCGAGATACACACCGTGATCTTATAATGCGTTCTGTAAATCTCTAGAAACTTCTCGAATTACTACTTTACAGGGGCGGCCTTAGCTATTGCGAGGCTTAGGGCGGTTTGAAATAAATATTTTATATTATAGGAATGTTCATTTAGATGCCCATTGCCTTCAACCCTGTTTTATGTCCCACTGCTGGGCACAAGTCTCTCCCCACAACCGTGAAAGGTCTGGAGCATACTCCACCACTCTGCTCCAATGGATTGGATATACCTACTTACTAACTATTATTTGCGTATTACGTAGGAAAAAATAAAACCATTAAAAATATTATTGTTTAGAACTCGATATGTATTTATTAATACAGTATTAAAGCTTAATTATATTATTACGGTACAAAAAAAATTTTTATTCATATAACGAAATGTATGTAACATTTCGCTAGCCATTAAGATTCGCTTAACTCTAGTCTATTTGCGAGTTTCATAACATTTTCTAAGAAGCGAAGAGAATGGGGTGCTTGTTTGCGGTACGATTTTCACTTGCTTCTACATTTGGGTCGAGGACATGACATGTTCGTTTCGTTACGTGATCGCAATGGACTTGATTCGGAAGTCCAAAGGCGCGGACGTGGTGTGACTCAGAATTATAACAATATGATACAAACCATCGGAAAATTTTTGATAACTTTAAATTAGAGGATTAATGACACTGTCAAAATCAACCATTGACGTGTCAGTGAGGGACTATTACGCCGTACGCAGATAAGGAGAGGACGAAGCGTAAGCAAAGAAGCCCTGTCGTCTTTAAATGAAGCCCCAAGTCGAAGTGGCGTAAGAGCGTGTTGTCAATTCGTCTTAGGTGGAAGGATGAATGAGTCGTGGAATGACGCGTGGAAGCGCGGGGCGGCCGAAACAGGCGACAAACGTTTGTGTGAAGAAAGAGTATGCTATTACGACTACTAGAACTACTATTACCCACGAAAACCTCAAAATATTTCAAAGTACCGATTCGTACAATATTAGGTGTCTTCCATTGTGAAGTCGTTAATTGATATTACGAACAGATAGTGTTGAAACGGGGAATTCCTTTTTCATAAAATCATTTCACCGAGACGAATCTCGAGACTGAATCACAGTGTTGCGACAGCCTCTCGAAGGCTTAAGAGGAAAACGAGAGATTACATTGCCTCTGGTTAGTCCCAATTAAGAAATAATGAGTCAGTTTCGCATGTGCCAATGACAATTTGTGAATGGTTTAGTTACATTGTTAGATATAGTTCCAAGAATTGTCGTGGTTAGTTGACATTGGATGTTCTAAGTCATATTCTTTGGAAATATAATATAGAATTGATCATGGAAGAATTTTTCAATTACTACTTATTTTAATTTATTTTTTATTTTAACATAATTTTTTTTTTTATTTTTTAGAATTTAATTAAAATTTACAAAATGTTAGCTTTTAAAATTTAGTTCGGTCTGTACAGTAAAGCAAAGTTGATTTTTTTGAGCAAAAAAAAAAACAAATAATTTTAATGATCGTAAATAACTGCAGTAGCATAAACTGTCGCAAACATGGAAGTAAGTGAGTCTTATTTCAGTAAATGCTTAGACAGACTTACTATTTAACAATAATAAAACGACAAATTTTGATATAAAAATAAAACTGTCAAACCTCATCTGAATATTTGAACTTTCAAATCATCTTACATTCTGATAAATGTTAAGAATATAATATAGACAAAACATGTTGGAAATGTAAATGACACTTGTATGCTAATATGTAACTAAATAGCGGAATTTTACCGACATCTTATTTGCCTTGCATATCTCACATACTGGACACTGAACAGTTATTAATGTAGGTGACCATAATATTATATTGCATAGATTTTAAAAAGTTAACTTATCTGCAGATGGATGTTAAGAAGAAACGCTATCTGAGACACTTAAAGAAAATTTGAATAAAAAGTTGCTATCTCACTGCACGCGCCTCTCCCTAGAAACGGAGAAATATAGCTCAGAACGATTATTATCACTTCATAAAATTTACCAAAAAATATATTACACTAAATAATTTCGAGAGACTAGATTGAGTAAAAACAATGATATAGTAATAATAATAACATAGTATAGTAAAAACATATAATATCTTGTTACTTGTACCAAAACCACGCAGCGACTCAATTAACCTTTTTCAAAATAAATATGTTAATTATTATATAATATATATGTATTTACTCGGCGACTATTACATACGCTATACGCCATTGACTCTCACCTCAACCGCAGTTTCGACAATGATTTCGTTTTATTCTATCGCGCTGTAAAATTTGATTCTTTGCTATCTTTGTACCCGCTCTTAACGATACAAAAAGTAATTGTAAAAGTTGCAAAGACTTCGAAAGCGATAACATAATAATGTATTTATAATACTGCATCGTAAATCGGTTATAAAACTCAATTACACATCAACAATAAACGTTATGTTGATAATGATGTCAATTCGATACAACACGACTACGATACCTACCCAATAATCCATTCAGTATCTATTCTGTAATAACTTTTATTGCCTCTTAAACATAAATAAATAAAGAAAAAACTTTGCAGATGTCCTGCAACAAACCCGTTCAGCGCTATTCAGCCACCACTTTCTCTAAGCTGCCTTCAACCCTTTTTATGTCCCACTGCTGGGCACGGGTCTCTCCACACAACCGGGGAAGGCCTGGATTATACTCCACCACATTGCTAAAATACAGATTGATGGAGATACGGGTTAGTGGCCAACCCGTGTCGGATGTTGTCACACCGCCCAAAGGGCCTCCGACCAGGTTTAACGACTGTTATCTATCGATAACAACCGGGACACACGGCTTAACGTGCCCTCCGAAGCACGGAAGCGCGCATGAAGTTTGCCAATAGAGGTAACCCATCCGAGAACCGGCCGCGCCCGACGTTGCTTAAGAGTAAGATCGCTTGCGATCCACACTACCAGCGGGGCTATGCTCGCCACAATGAAGTTTGTAAAACGCCTGTCCTTTCTCAGTACCTCGACCAGTTTGGCATAAGATCACTAATAATAAATTGATCGATATACGCACTATACCTATACATGTAACCACATATTAGTATAGTTATGCTGCAGCCCAATGGCGTTGGTGAAAGGGAATCGTTGACTTGCGTCAGAGT
This sequence comes from Noctuana stator, assembly GCA_018231225.1. Lineage (NCBI taxonomy): Eukaryota > Metazoa > Arthropoda > Insecta > Lepidoptera > Hesperiidae > Noctuana > Noctuana stator. The sequence goes on from DWQK01001669.1 coordinate 10,407, forward strand.
TATGTTACTTAGCCAGTAACCTTGTTACTGTGTTGTTTAATTATTCTAAAAGGGAATGTTTAATATTAATTCGTACCTTTAACGCTAAGTGTCTTTACCTTTGTGATTATGCCATTCAAATTGCAGTATATGGGTGCTGCGTATTATATCGTGTTTTATTATTAAGAGGTGAGATTGAATAAAATAATTTATTGTTGTAGGAATCTTGTCGGTAAATAGAGGGAAAAGGCTGAGGTACTATCGATTTCAAAAGGTATTGAAGAATGTTATCGTTAATTTGCGATAAGTATAGTTTATGACGATTCTCCAGATATCCGTTACACTCAAGATATTTTATTATAAGGTCTTTTCACAATTTCAATTATCGTTTTACAAAATGTAAAATTTTAAATGATGAAACTATTTTTGCGCCCTTGTAATTTATGGCTCAGAGAAAAAAGCCGCACAAATTTTTTTTCGAAACTATTTCAAATTAGCTAATAATTATATTCAATTTTATGCAGTTTCAGCAGGATAATATTATATTTAGTAAACACGGTAACTTTAAAGGCTATTAATAGCTGTTGTAGATCTAACAAAAGAAACAACTAAAGACAGGACATTCACCAGAACAATTTGATTTATTTTAGCGGTATTCAATTAGGCTACACGTAGATATATATACTATATCGACGTGTATATATACCTATGAGATAAGGAAGAATGATATCGAGTTTTATAACAAAATAAACATAAAGCATGAAATTCGATCTCAAAGCCAACAAAGTACCTTACGTTTTTATTTAAATGTTAAATGGCACCTATTAATTCTAAATTGATAATCAAATAAGCAATTTTGGTCTTTGCGTTGTTGTACAAACAGGTAAAATTGGCTTGATAGCCCAAATTCTCAAATCTAGCTGCGTGACCAATCAGAGATTACGACTGTCACGCGATTTCATAATCTAAGTCTTGAAGCATGTGTTACTAAGACTTGTCATTTAGATTATGAAACCAAATAGATTTATTTTAAACGCTATTTATCGTAAGGAAAAAATGTATGCAGGTCTAGCAGTTTTATTGTTTTAAAAAGTTATATGCCGCAGTTTTCCTAATTGATTAAAAATTAAATATATCAATACAGAGTTTAAATATTTAAATAAATATGTTCTCTTTTTAATCGCATCATAGTTATAATAATATGCTCAAGCATAGGTCTGTATGTACACCTAATACATTCTATTATCCCTAATTTATAATATTAAATCTACTATTTCTGCAATAATAGCATTATTTTAAGGATGTTCTTATTAGGAAAATCACTTGATTAGTAAATCTAGTCATAACATTAGTATGTTGATTCGAAGAACAATGGTTAAGAAAAGACTTCAACGCGCGTTTTCAAAAATACAAGTTAAAAATAAATTGATTTAACTTTATTGGTACGCATAGCTTATCATTGGCCAAAGTTTGTATGTGTATATTATAGTCTCCAAACTAATATCTAAATAATCTCCAAAATAATAATCTATTCACAGCAAACTTATTATTCCAGTCTGTAAGCACCAAAGATAAAAACACACGTATAACATATTAGGCAGTTACCTACAATTTGTGAAGGTCGTTCTGTTAAGAATTATTTGGCGCCACATTTCTTATGCTACTAAACACCAGAACTGCCAATAAATAACTTGATTTATAATTAGGAAAGGAATCTAATCTGTAATAGCGGCAACCTTTACCTATATTAAATTTGTAGTCGATTGATAATCGTAGAGTAATTAACTATGTTTAACTATGTTTTTTGTTATTTATAAAAAAGACAAAGGAATAATTGTCATAACATTGTCGGTATTGTAATGCGTCTCTGTTATAATTGAAATTAATTTTCTGCAATACTTATATCTTGTTTAATTATAAGTGTGGCGACATTATGAAATGAACATTTAATTTTTTCATTCTAAATTACTTTAAAAACCCATTTAACAACAATTCTAAGGTGGCGAGCGTTTAGCTTTTATTTACATAATTAGACTAATGACAACAACATAATTAACAAATAAACTAAACGAATCGAGAGTTATTTTGCTGACTACGTTATTTTATCTTTTTTGGCAGTATTTATGGTTTTAACTAAACGTCTCAAAGAAATAAAATACCCGTATTTGCATTTTTTATTTGCATTGGTGTTAAAAACGCGCGATTTGATAAATGGAATTTATTTGGGCTTTAGTTTGTAGAGAACTGATTCTTTACACGATAAGAACCTGTAAGTCGTTGTATGAACGGCTAAAATTACGTGCATGTGACGAATCGTATTGGGTATGTTTACAGGGCTGCTAAATATATAGATTTTATGTAATATTTGAAAGTTCATAAGGAAATTGAACGTTTTCATGTTTACGTAACTTGACATATACGTAGTATCCACCACTCGAAGGATTCTGGGTTCGATTCAGAAGTGTAAATGATTAGTTTAGATTACTTTTCCCAGTCTGAGTATTTATATAATTGTCTTTATACGTGTCTATAGTATCCACGTGACGGGTAATCCTAGTGTGAGGCTAATAAAGCGTTATAGGTAAATAAAAGCAGTTTTAACTTTCTTATGTTTAAAAAAAAAAAACAAATCCAAATGCAACTAGTATAAAATTGTTTAATGACATTCAAAGTACATAATATATAATTATATTGGAAGCTGTCAACCCTATACGTGCATACTTATACACAATGGCGGCAGTTGGAGTGGGTATCCGCCATTTTGTCAGCGGACGGGCGGGAAAACCAGAGGCCTTGACAACCGGTTGCGATCGTTCTCAACAAGCTTTGCTACGAACGTAAGCTACGAGCCGAGTCTAATACTTAAATGCCTTTTGCAAACGAGCCTTTCCTGGTTGTATAGTTTTTATTTATACCAATTGAGTTCAGGTTTTAGGAAAAATTGTTAGCATACTATCCTCAAACTTACTGATTATAAACACCAAATTTCATAAGAGTCAAACTGTTTAAGTGTAGTTTTGTTACACACACTGTGACCCGAGAATTTTATATTTTAGAAGATTTTATATGTTTCATATTTTTAGGAATGGGACAAGTTATTAAGATAACTACTGGCCTAACAAACGTTTTAAGACGTGTTAGGTTTACAATCTTGCGAGATTTCGTGTTGGTTGTCTATGTCCTAAAAACTTCTCATATTTAAAGTTCCACAATAATGGATCAATTGTGAGAATGATTAAAATATACGAGTATATATGTGAGTAATTCATAAATCTTATGTGTAACATAACAACTGTCGTATGGTTGAAATACTTATTTTTGAAAGTGTCGAAGTAAATAAAAACTTGTTCTCTTTTCTCACAATATAGAAATAGATAGATATTATGTTCCAACCTTTTAATAATTAGTAAGAGTTAGCTGATAAGTGTAGGTCGAAATACAAGAATTTAATAGTATAAAGCACATATCAAAAGAACTGACGTCACAGTATAAATTAAATTCATTTTAAACCGCACTCACTGCCATGAAAATGTAGCTATCTTATCAAATATATGTGCACTTTGTTCTTTAAGATAACTTGCGATAAACTTTTCATATATCAAATTTATCAAAAGAGTGACATCACACAAAAATGTTTCTAGTGATATAGGAACGATTAAACCCTTAAGACGTTACTTGAGCGTGCAACTTAACGAGTATAGATCGTTTTAATTTTTTTATTCGGTTTCAGTAAAATACTGCTTTAAATAGTAATTTATATATACATTTTAGTACTGTGCTGACAAACTTTTGATGTTAAGTTAGAACTGTTAAAAAGTGGGCCTTCATTTTTCGAAATTGCAATTTAAATGATGCAATTTTTTGAGGAAAGAATTTACTACAGATACAATGTCTCTCAGGTAACTTAATATTTTTGTTTTTACTTAATAATTATATTTATATAACTTTTATATACCTATAATTAATTGCATGAGGCTTTACCTTGAGGTAGTCCATGGTTATAATAATAGAAGAAGAGATTCTTCCATACGTCAAGCAGTCTTAAATATAACTTTGATTTCAATTTAAAGAATTTTATAAATGTCTAGCCTATTACTATTTTTCTCTATACCTACTGCGTACTGCGATATTGGGGTCAGAGTGTAAATATTTAAATTACTTTTACTACGCAGTTTGTTACATTATCGCTAATTACAAATGTGTTTAGTATATACGAGTACATAAGTTACTAGCGACCGCACGCGTCTTTGCGTCTATACTATAATCTATACTAATATTATAAAGCTGAAGAGTTTGTTTGTTTGTTTGTTTGAAAGAGCTAATCTCTGGAACTACAAGTCGGATTTGAAAAATTCTGTGTCTGATAGCTACATTCATGAGGAAGGTTATAATAGGCTATCAAGCGTTACGTCACAATTCTTAAAGCGGGTGAAACCACGCGACACAGCTAGTAATATATAAAGCTGAAGAGTTTATTTGTATGTTTGAACGCGGTGATCTCTGGAACTAAAAGTCAGATTTGAAAAATTCTTTTTGTGTATGATAGTTACATTCATGAGGAAGGTTATAAGGTATCAAGCA
>DWQK01001670.1:0-14962 GCA_018231225.1 Noctuana stator
TAAACATGAGAGAAGGCCTGTCTTGAGATCCGTAGAAGTGTTACTACTCATAAGGACTGAGATGGTTGCCTCAAATAAAGTCTCCGACATCGACTATTTGATTTGGTTTTGAGGATATCAAGTCAAGCTGTTAGGTAGTGCACAAACTGTATTTTTTTTCAAATTAATTATAAATTACTGATAGCTGATATTTTTAGATGAAATTGTACACGCGCTTCATGTATCCAAGCCGAAATACATATTCGTATCCGAAGCTGTGTATAAGAAGAACTATAAACACATGAAGGAAGTCAACATAATAGAAAAGTTCATTTTATTCGATAACATTGTTGCTGACAGCGGAGTATTGTTTTACAAAGACTTTTCACAAAAACATACAGAAATTTCGAAGTTTAAAGGTCCAAATTTTAAAGGTAAGAAAGTTTATTATCAAGATTATAACATTTAATGCTATTATATGAAGCTGAAACTAGTTATCCAAAAAGTTCATAAAGTGACCCAATTTAGAGCGTTTGATCCGTCTTTAAGAAAGTTAGCCCCTTTATTGCCACGACTTGGGCAGTACACACACGTGTTACCGACATAACACACAGTCACACGAGACTATAGTTGCTGGGCTCAGTAGGGACAAAGACAGTAGTAGTTACCAGTATATAGTGTATTATTATGTGTAGTGTATTATCTATGGTAGTAGTCGATTGCCTCTTACCGACACAGCATACCACAAGAATCCGTAGCAACCGTGTTCGCAGCACCGTACAATTATTTGAAAATGTGTTAATGTTGCTTGTGTCTTCAACTGATGACCTGTGGTTTCTAGTTACCTACACCAAATACTTTTTGACTGGCAACCCCTGGAAGTTTTTTCACCTGTATACACACGCACGCGACGCACACACGTGTAACGCAAAGGGGTCCAATGGCCTTGTATCATTCATACGGCTGATAAGGTGGTTGATTTAATATAAATTATAATATGAAAAAGAAATATTTACTATTAGCCTGCGTGCGACACATTATGCAAATGTGGCGTTGTACGTTTGCACACCGCCTTAAGATATTTTCAACGAGTTATGTATTCCACTAATTAAGTCAAATAGCAGAGATCCTTGTAGAAACTTTGGCGATTCCATAAAACGTTACCACTATTAACACATTTTTCGTGTTTTGACATAATTTGTTCTTTATAACTTACTAATACTTACAACAAAACTTCAACACAACTTCAAGATTTACTGTATCTTTATATAGAGAGAATTTTAGTTACTATTACAAGTGTTTTAAAACCAGTAAACAATGGGCAAAAGTCAAACTATATCTATTGACGGATAAAAATTTAGAACCATATTAATGTGATCCTTTACAACTCTCTCTTATGTATTTGAATGATTAAACAAATACTTGTATATGAAACATTCATTTCAGCTCTATGTTAGATACCTACTTACATCTTCTATCATTTAGGTCAAAACCGAACTGCTTTAATCCTCTACTCCTCGGGAACAACGGGAGCAGCGAAAGGTGCAAAACTAAGCCACATTAATCTCATAGTTGCTAGTACGCAACCATTGTAAGTTGTTAATATTAGAAAATATCTTTATTGACTTCGTACCTTTTTTAGTTGAATAACATGAAAGTGGCCTGTCTCAGGGCAATAGGTCACCCTATTATATTCCTCCCTTATTATATTCCCCCTGTTATATTCTTCTTACGCGACGCCTTTTACAGGCTCATCACTGCAATTACCCAGATTCCTTCCTACTTTATATTATTGATTCAAACTCCCGCTTTAGTCGCTTGTGGTCCCGGAAAGCCCTTTTGATAAGTCTTGGTACATACCTACATAGTTATCATCACTGTTATAAAATCTCTTCATTAACAGTCGCAGATTCAGCACAACCTTAATGATATGTCGTTACGAACAAGTTTTAATGGTGGCTTGCGTAATATTTTCTATGCTTTTTAAGCGCATGTTAACTTTGAGGGACTTAAACACTAAAATAGTGCAAAGGAAGCGGCGAGAATGAATATATTGGTAGATTAGTTGATGAAAGAAACATAAATATATGTCGTTATAGAATATTTCATATTAAATTCTAGAACTTTATATTCCAAATTTTACTTGCCAAAAACATTTTATTTATTTTCCAATACATTTACTTTGGACGACTACAATTTAATTACAGTGTGTTATCACCCTTGCAACCTATTTAGAAGACTTTCCGATTGCTTGCACGAAACGATTTGCATTCACATTACATTACATACATACTCGTAGCTTAAAAGTAAAACGCCCTGCGGTATCCATGTTTCTTGTTAACCTCGTCCCACTCGCTTTAAAACGTGTGAATAGACTTTCCTATAGGTGAGTTTCATCTTCATACATTATTGCTTACCAAGAAATACATTTGCTAAATAGTTAAAGAAATCTTCTAAGAATTCTTTCCTATAGAAATGTTTATCCCACACATTTTCTAACTACGTCCTCTGCCCAAGAAGTTGACCGCTTTTCGTGCTTATTATATTTGTATGTTCTTATATTATTTTCATGTAATTTCTTTCTTTTGTTTGCACAATAAAGAGTATCTGTCTAACTATTTATACTAACTTAACATACTATTTCTGATCACGCTTACATATACTTTTACAGATTCACAAGATCAACTAAAATGCTCCTAACCATAGCTCCATGGTCGAGTTGTATGGGCATCATTACTGTTATGGACGAAGTTACAAAAGGAAGAACTGTAGTTTTCCTGCCGAGATTCGATGAACGACTTTACATTCAAACCATCGAAAAACATAAGGTAATATTTTCTTTTCTTATAAGAAAGTTAAATGCAGCTGTATAAAAGCCACATCGTACGAGTACTAACGCTACCGAAAAATCAAACACAGATAGATCGAAAGAAACAGACCGATACAAAAAACATGGTCGAAATAGCATGTGAGTAGAGACAGACTATGGCGCATTGCGTATAAAATAATATATTATATATTACATGTTATATAGTAAGCTCAATAGTAAGAGCCAAATAGGTATATATTTATTTATTAACATCAAAATAAATGATTATATCCATAATACGCAGAATCCTAGTCTGGGACTAAAGAACTATATCTATAACATTTATGTTTTGTTTTAATGAATACATTTGAAAAAAATATACTGTAATATTTAAAATTGTGATAATTAAAGCCGAATTCGATAGTAAATTGAGATTTCATGTTACTATTACCGCACTCCTAAAGGGAATTTAATAAAAAGATAACAAATCAATGCTAATCTAAGTAAATTGATCTGATTCGATTGAACATGATTTTGGCGGAAACAGAATCATAAATATTCATCAATAAAAATTATTATAACCGACATTTTAAGATGAGGAGTTTATTAAGGTAAGGTACTTGTGACGAGATCATGCTCAATTTTATCCAGAAAATTAAATTTACCACGAGCGAAGCCGTGATAAAGGAAAGCCTTTTTAACTTTTTAACTATAACAAACAAATCGTTTGCAGTCCCATTAATTATACGTGGGGAAATTTTATCACCGACAGCTAAACACAAATCACATAACAGCTCATATACTTTTATAGATTGGAATACTATCGGTTCCGCCGCCATTGCTCGTGATGCTGTGTAAATCAACTATTGTAAGGGAATATGATATTAGTTCATTGGAGCTAATTTACAGCGGAGGTGCTCCTCTAAACCCGAGCGTGATAAAACAACTTAAAAACAGGTAACGACTTAAATTATGGCGGATTACATTACTTTTCTCTTAAGATTTCGACATAATATTGTTATTTAGTATTACTGCTATAATTCATGTTTACTTTCTGGACTTGTCTATAATTTGACTCTTTGTTATGGAGGCATTTAGTCGTCACAAACCCAACACTACCTGAAAAATAGTAATTCAGAAACAAACGTAGTATTGTATATTAAACAGTTTAATTTTATACCAGATGCCATTTATCAAAACATTTGAAGCAAAAATCGAAATCTTCGCAATTGTTTACGAGATACGTAAAAACATTTTAAGTTAAGATACCTAAGTTACAGGTAGGTAATATATTTTCTAGGTTTCCTAATATAAGACACGTGTTACAAGGTTATGGAATGACAGAGACAGCCGGAGCATTAACCCAGGAATATGATCACGCTCCTAAGGAAGGCAGTGTTGGGCAAATTGTACCTGGAATTGTAATCAAGGTATTTTAAATACAATTTCATGATTATTTGTTCTAATTTTTTGTATAACTTATGAATAGCAAACAAATGTGCAGGCCATCTGATATTATGTCTTCACTTGTGGACAATAAATAAAATTATCTTATCGTAAAATATATTAACAATAAGTCAATGATTTAAGGTTGTCGATGTTGAATCCAGAAAAATATTAGGACCTGGTGAGCCCGGGGAGGTGTGTGTAAAAGGACTTGCTTTATTTCAAGGCTACATAGGAAAGAATCTAAGTGATGACACCGACGAAGATGGCTTCTACAAAACAGGAGATATCGCGTATTATGATAAAGAATGCTACTTCTACGTAGTTGATAGGTTGAAGGAACTTATTAAATACAATGCTTGGCAAGTGAGTATCCCATTATGATATATGATATAAGATATAGTATTGGCGCAGGACATTGTTATACAAACTCCTCTTTTTAAGGGATTGCAACTGACTGACTGAAATGTTTAAGAAGGTTCTTAATACCATTGAGAAGGCTAATTTTGAGACCTTGCGTTAACATACTCTGATATGCATAAGTTACTCAATTTGGAATTATTACGTTTACGAGTGGCACTGAGCTAAAGCGGCCGAAATATCTCACAGTCCCTGAACCACTTCAATACGTCGACTATGATAACGGCACGATATAACTAAATTTAAAACGGGGTTAAAGTCCTCTTAATAGTTATTCAAAGTGCATTCCAAAGGCATAGAAATATTCAATTAAACGATCAAACACACTTCGAGTGTTTTGTTGATAATAAAAGTTTTCTTATTAATGAAATGAATTCATGAAAAAAGAATTTAAATTTTAATTATTTATAAAATTTAAATTTATATTAATTTAGGAAAAAAAATAAACAAAATATCATAATCATCATTTTTGAAAAGACTAGAAAAGTGGCCATAGATACGATGGTAAAGACCGAAGAATTCATCCTTTAAAACAATTTTGTTGATAGAGCGAATGTTTCAGTTAACAAACTAAAAACTTTTACATGAAATTACAGGTGGCACCATCCGAGCTGGAAGCACTCTTGTTGCAGCATCCAGCTGTTAAAGATGTGGGCGTAATCGGAGCACCTGACCCCGTAGCCGGCGAGCTGCCGACAGCTTTCGTCGTAAAACAACCGAATGTTCATGTTACAGAGACAGAAATAGTTGAATTTGTCGCATCCAAGGTATTACATTCTATGATTACGTCATTCTACCGTACGCTATACGTAAATTACTATGGTATATGAGCGCAAATAATAGTCACCGACTAAGGTATTTGAGCAGCGGAACGGGGGAGGCATAAAGATAAACTTTTCTGTGAGTGACACGTCAAGTCTTGGCAATCACCTCCCCGTCTTATCACTTACGCACCTCAGACGGTGACTGACTAGCACTTGCGCGCACACTGTCACTGTTATCGATGTATCGTTAACGGAGAATTAGAAATATCTTGCATTATTGCAAGATATTTCTAACTTTCTACTTTTATAAGTAGACTTATGACAATTATTGCCTTGTCTTGGTGCGTATGTCCTTACCACCCAAAAAACAGACTCTTAGCAGACCTATGAGTATGAGAAGGCGTAGTACTTCTCAAAATTTTCGAGACAGTATTCAAAATCAAACTACAGTAAATTGATAATGCAACTGATGTTTTCCAAAATGAATGTAGAGTTATTTGGAAAATATTATCTATAAGTACATATATTATCTTAAACCTTGAAATCTGGGGCTAATAAATAATCTAGGCTATATATCAACGAAAAAATTCTCGTATATTTCAGGTGTCACCGTGGAAACGGCTATCAGGAGGCGTAATATTTTTGAAAGAAATACCAAAGACTCCCAGCGGCAAGATTTTGCGGCGAAAGTTGAGGGATTTACTGCCGAAAAAACCGATGTCAAAACTGTAAACATAAAGATAAAAGGAGTTCTTTGAAAAGATTTTACAGCTATTAATATTCACCAACCCAAAATACATCACTTGAGCTGAAGATAATAATAACGTTCTAAAATTGTAATTGATAATATAAAATTTATTTCTATTAATTTCTTCGAGGTTATAAATTTTTTTAAAGTTACATTTAACTATTTATGATTTATAATTATATATTTATTGTTATTTCAACCTGAATTAATATTTTCATGATAATTTAAGAAAAAGTCATTCCCATTTTATTCAAAATTGCATTTATGTTTTAAATCAACTTGCCATAGATGTTTTTGCAATTAGTTTTAAGCAATAAGCAAGATAAAATTAAAAGAATCCCATAAAAACAGTAGCAATGAAACTTATAATCGTGGATACTTTATAGACCGATCAAACCTGAATCAAGCAGATTGCTGTCAGCGGATTAATTGAAACCACCTCAGTGAAAAAAAACCTTTATACAATTTTCATTTCTATGTCTATGCTATCTTCGTCTATATTAACTTGAAGACCAAAACAAGTCGAACAGTAATTACTGTATTTAGCCTGAGACCTAATATGTATCAATATCATGTAATGACTTACCTGGGGGAGTAATTAGAGTCCTTTGTAGAGCTAAAATTATACTCGTAGTTAGAGAAACAGCACTAAACGGTCTCTAAAACATCAGTAGGTAATAGACTAAAAAGAGCAGATGTACCTAAAATAAACTGCCTTAAGAATAGTATAATAATTATCTCTGATGTAATCATTAAGCTTTAAGGTACTAGTAAAGTCTAGTTCTTGAGGTTCATATAATGTAGAAATTTAGAGTGCTTCTATTATCGAAACTTATTTCTTTGCTAGGCACCGTTATTCTATATGAGAAAGGTTTAGGCCATTATTAGCCATGGAGAATGCTACGGATAACTCTCAGACATGCTGGTATAATAGCGACACTTTTCGTATTTTATTGCTGGAACGCGGTAAATACATCTTTATATATAGCATAACATTATTAAATAACAAATTAAATTTATTTATTATACTTATCTGCATAGTGCAAAAATTTAGATTTCCAAGGAGAAGATATCAATTTTGGTGCATAATAAAATTATTACTCAAACCAACAGCTCTCAATGTAATAAAAGAACAATTGAAACAAGAACAGTAGTTAAAACACAATTATATTTTCTTCAATCTCAACCCAATGAAGAACTTCGGCATTAAAGATGGCGAGAAAACTCTGAACTAAGTACTTAGCAAGTCCGTGGTCACTTCACGAGCGGAAACGCTCAGAGAAAACTAACAATTCCAGTGCGACAACTCAACATCGTTCAGATTTAATTTATACCAGTAAATAGATTAAAACGTCTTACAGTACAAGTCGTAAATAAACCGATGGGTCTCAAGCACTTACATTGCTAATGAGTCATTAGTAATGATCGGTGGATTTATTGATGTGCGATATACTTTGTTTGGTATTTTTATTGGAAGTGACTATCTTAGTCAATACATCTACGCACAACCGGAAATGACTTGAAATTACTGAAATTACTCCTGACTACGGTGGGTTGCAGTAAGCATTATGACCTGGATGCTTATTTGCTTTTGCTATCTCATACATACTATTATTTAAACTAAATGAAAATGCATGCATGCATAAATGCAATGAAAAATAAATCTGTAATATAAAATTAGGTCAAGAATCAGTCGGAATCGGTAAGTTAGTTAAACATTATTGGCTCGGCTTTAAATACATCACCTCATACATTGTGTATCTTCACGTTGACTTTAATAAGATTGCAAGAAGAGGCTAAAAGGTTGTGAGGAATGTTGCAAAATATTCAAATTACGGTCATTAAGAGCTGACAGTAGGAGGTACGATTGTTAAAGAGCTCGATGAAGTAAATTATAGGGCGCACTAACCGCGGAGAATCGCCCACTCGATTCTATGTTTTGCTTAAGGTAAGTATTAGTATACAGTTATAGATAAGTATACAGTAGGAAATGGGAATTTTATAACGTTTTCTGTGCAGTAGGTATGCACTTTATTTTTGTGTAGCTGCGATTGCTACATCGAAGATAGTGAGTAAGAACCTATCATAAAATAAACAACAAAATATTAATAATATTCATATAACCAAGAAACATAAAATTGTATAGACGATGAAATAAATCGTTTCTTTATTTATCCTTAACTTTGATTTGTCTACAAATATAATTAGCCAAGACGGTCAAGTTGTGTTAATTTTTTTTACTTTTGACTTAAGTATAGATAACTGATATGATACCTAAGTCAATAAGCAGGTTAAGATTTAAAAGGCGGTCAAAAACTCCATGATGTAATACTTCAATTTCATAATACAAGGAAATCTCGTTTATTTGTGTTAATAAACCTCCATATTGCCGTAAATAACATGAAGAGTTTTCTAATAACTTTTATTGATTTTTATTGGTCGTAAAGGATTCTACTCGCGACCCCCAACACCGATATTCCGTGATGGCGCTAATCCTCAACAGAACAAGTATTTGTCTACTTACCAACGTATCTACTCGCTAAATAACGGAACATTCATTTTCAACCTGCTAAATGACGCAACATCAAAAACAATAAACTTTATCGGAGCGTAAAGCGTTAAAACGTAAACAAATAAAAAAATTATTGAAGGGACTCGTAGGACTTAATAATAAACGCACATAACTTTTATAACGTATGTGCACTCCGCGCATGCACGCCGACACCTCAAATGACAGTAAACATTTACCTTTCAAAGCGGCATTCACTCTGTCCAAATCATAAAGAGACAGTGGAAGTGGCTCGTTCAACAATCGAAGTCGTGGCACCTTCCCACCTTTGAAACTTTCGTAAAAACCGTCGCTCAAAAATATACCCGAGGAATGCCTATAGAGTTTATAAGCGCACTGGTTCGTCCGTAGCCAGTTCACAAACACAATTGCCCCATTCAGGGTCCGTTCATCGCCTAAAAAAACATGCCTCTTCAGTTCCTCCACATTTCCTTTCATCATTCGCCGGATATACAATTTGTAAGTCATAAATATTTTTACGTTCGGCTTGCTGCCTCGTTTTACCTTCCTCACGCTGAGGACTCTAGCCGTGAAAATGTATTTAGATTCAGACACAGCGGACGACAGAATCTCGTAGTCATTAGTTATCGTCTCGTTTAAAACACATTTGGGGCCATTTGTGTTTTTCTTGCGGTGAAATGTATCGCGCTTCTTAACAATCCCCCTTATAAGGAATTGTCCATGAATAACCGTATAGCAGAAGAGAAGTAATACTAAAAATTGTAACTTCATTTTGATTATCTAAGGTGTATAGTATTTTGGCCGACATATGTTAGTGAAAGCAATATGGGTGTCTTCGAATGGTACTTATTTGATCGAGACGGCTCGTAAATACGTCGTATACAATGTTGCGCAAGAGTCCGAGTTGGCGCCACCGAGACGCGTGCGCGAGCGCAGACCCGCGCGTATACTGGAGGCCTCGCAATTCTATGCAACCTTCATCAACGTAAACAAACGTGGAGTTTACGCTAATGTGAACTACCAGCTGATCAAGTGGCAACTCAAAGTTTACCGTAATTCTGAAGATGCTTACTGTAAATGCTCGCTTTGAAACTTTATTATTATGGTCCCCTTTTAAAAGATTGTACAAACTCTTCCCAAGAGTCTTGACGGGTGAAGGCGGGAAACGATCGCCACTGGGAGAAGGATAATTCGGAGCAGCACAATATGGCACGAGTTAACAGTTATTGCCAAACCACCCGGCCGCTGTACTACCCCTGAATATTCATGTACTAGTTTCGGACGGTGCATCGCTTCGAGTAACTACTTTTGTCGGGTAGTTCCCGTTTGTTCCATAGAAGTCGCAACATTTACTATTTTAACAACATTTCTGTAAAATAAAAACTTATGTTATGGAGTTTGCTTAGATAGATAGACAATTTATTGAACACCAACATAAGAAAAAGAATACAATACTGACGCTTAAGCTCTTTTCACAATTACACGTTTCTTCGTAAATAGTTTTGAAGTAAATAGGTACATTGTAAAATAAAAGAAATTTAAAAGTGCAAATTTAAATTATTCCTCAGAAATAATTCTGTAATCAAAATAAAATAATTCTGTAATACAAAATAAAAGAAATTTAAAAGTGCAAATTTAAATTATTCCTGAGAAATAATTCTGTAATCAGAAATTAAAATCCAACAAGCAAGTATTTAATTAACATAAAATAGTGTGAGGGAACTGTTATACAAATTACAATAGGACTCCATAAACCAGTTAACATAAACAGTTCAGCCATAAATTTAGTTGTATTACTACAAATTTTTTGTTGAAAAAACTTTTCCATACAATAAATTACTAGAGCCGTTGTCGCATGACACGCACATAGGTGATTGCAACGCTTACACGAGGAATTTGGAAAGTGGTACGTGCGTGGGCGGGCAAGTCGAGGCGGTCGCTTTCTTGACGAATCTTCAACGTCGCACTTTATTATTTTGAAACATTTTTCAAGCGCTTTATGTATTTAAGGCAACTATCTACCGAATTAATTCTTGCACATCAATCCTATCCTATACAAAAATCAAGAAACTCATCCGCTTACCTTTATCGACTCATTTAAGTTGTTGACTTTTACGTCCACGCTCATTAATATCTGACGTAATCCTTTATTCTAAACTTAACGGATACGTGTGAGTTGACTCATGCTTATCACCGCAATTCCGGTAGAAATACTCGTTTGATCTTCAACTTTGGATGGTCAGAATTTAAAGAATTACTTGGTCATTATATTGTCATTAAAATAGATAAACTTCGTGTGGGGTGCAGTCGTC
The DNA here is from genome assembly GCA_018231225.1 of Noctuana stator. Taxonomy (NCBI): domain Eukaryota; kingdom Metazoa; phylum Arthropoda; class Insecta; order Lepidoptera; family Hesperiidae; genus Noctuana; species Noctuana stator. The sequence continues at coordinate 11,009 of DWQK01001670.1, forward strand.
GTGATGAATGGTGCTGATCATTACTTTCTCTACAGTCTATAACGCCTCCTGCGATTGGAGATACGAAGCCTTATTGCATCTATTCGATCGTGGTTATTAGATATTGAAGATTAGATACATTTTAAATGGAAAGGAAAATCTTTTGTTGCGCTTTTAGTATCTTGAACATTTCTTTGAAGCTGAAGGCTAATGAAGCAGATTAAATCGCGTACATCTGCGACTCTTCCACTTTATCTGCGAGAATTCCCACGGATCGTGAGGTCCGTGCGACGATATAAATCGGTTTGGCTCGCTACTTTCCATTGCTGGTATTGGAACTTTCAGACAACAAAAGGTGTAATAAATCACGAAATACTTTGCATTTATTTACGAGCGACGTCGAATCAATAATTTTGTCTTGCAGCGCTTAATATAAATTCTGATTCATTGCGCTAGATAGAAATGAGACGATCATTTCTATGACTATATATACACATTATACACGTTTATTAACCTTTAAAAAAATTTGGTCATTATTACAAAATGTCTTTTTAAATACATAGTAATCTCACATAGTACCTGTCTGATGTCGAATTTTAAAAAGATAACTTTATATTTAGGAAAAGACAAAGTCTCGAATAATATTTGTCCTTGTCAGAGTGAAAAGATTGCCTGTCACAATACAATTCAGTCTGTGATCTCCACATCGTCTCTAAATGATGGCTTCATAGCTCCCTACTAATCTTCCTTTTCATTTCTGAAGGTTAGCCGGTGGTTCTTTTAACCTCTATATTCATTCCCAGGCGAAAACAGTTCGTCAGTCAAGCCTTTGCACTCACTGATATTTTTTATATTCACTTTATATTCAGTTATACTCGTATCTGTACCTACAATAAATATGCTTAAATGTTGCCTACAATAAATGTTGCTTTAACTATGTGTAACTATGATTATGATAAAGTTTGCACTGTTCCGCTTTTGTTGGCATCAAGACAACACATTTGGTGTTTATACAGTTTGGATAAACAAGAGTTGAGTAAGTGATACTCGTAGCATTGATGTTGGCCACTTGACCAAATTGTCTCGTGTCATATTTTGAAGTGCAATGTTATGAAAGGTTGATATTTAATTGATAAAGTAAACGAGTACCTAAGCGATAATTATGTTTAAAATATTTTATAAGAGGAATAAGATAAATTTTGTTCACTTTTAATACACTAATTGACTGAGATATGAATAAACAAAAAGGCTAATAAAATTTAGCTCTTATTACTAATTTTCTAGTGAAACAAGTTTCTTAGGTATTAAATTAAAACAAGTGCCACTTTATTGCCTTCTTAAATGAGGTGAACTTGATTTGAAGTGAGTATTTCAGAGTTCAGACTTGAAAAAAGGTATTGGTTTCTATTAGTTTCGGCTTCATCTAGAAATACACTCTCACACATAAATTATCGTAATAGTACGTAGCAAAAAACAAATTGCGTGCATCAAAATCCGAAATAAACTTTTATATAAGTACTTCACGGTTATTGCAAATTCTATGAAAATGTACCTAAATGTTCAGGGCATTCAAATAAAACATCATACCATGGTCAACATATTATGTTACTGTTATACAATCTCCGCAAGTAAGATCTATGGTGATTGTAGGACACGGTAGTGAGCGGACAAAAGATTCCCGGCGCAGCGATCTGATGCATAATGGGGCATATTTTTCCGGAAAATTATACTCGGTTGAAGCTTCCGTAGTTATAGTGAAATCGTGGTAGCCTAGTTGTTTAATTTTGGCCCATCGTTCCAGTGATTTGGGGATTGATGTTGACGCTATGCGAGGACACGTCTGCCTCCAAATATCAAATTATATATTTTAGGTCCCATACATACGTGCACTGTGATGATGATTTTATTTCAGACACAGAGTAGAGCGAATAGAGCATTTCAAATCCTGCATAAATAACTATTACTAAAAAAAGGTGCTGCAAAGGGCAAAGGGTAAGATTTATTGAAAACAAGATCAAAATATGATAAAAATAAAATTTATAATATGTGCAAAAAAATATATCTGCAAAAACAAATATCAAAAAGTCCTATAGCAGTTTCTACTATTGACAATTTCTTCTTAAAAAGTAAATGATCAAAACCTTATTCTGTCGCCTACAGTGCTATCACAATAATGTTTATTATAACGATAGTAGGTTCCACATTATCCTTACAACACAGCGCGTCGTATGTTTTGTGAGAGATTTTCTTAAAAATAGACGCCGTCGTGGGTTTGTATTCTAGTCCACACACAAAAGGCTTCGCGTGTCCCTCCGCTGGAAGAGACGAGATATTCATCTCTGCCACATAATACGAGAATTAAATTGGATCTTCTTGGAATTTTTAGGTCAAAATGGCGCCACTATAAAATTTATTGCAAAGGATTGACCCGGGGCTAATTCTATGCGGTATCGCAGATCCAATTAACAAGCGGGAAAGGATTACAATAAATAGGAATACATAAATATCTTTGGGATTCGTTATCGAGTTATGGACAGAAAAAAAGTTAAATATAAGCGTGTACATGACGCAAAAATTGTCAATTTCTCATTGATGTAGACCCAGCTTTACCACTACCAAAGGCAAATAAAACGTTTTAAACACTCCGAATTGTTTAGATGTTCTCATCAATTTGTAATTAACTTAGTCGAAACACCTACACTAATCTTATACACCCTATATACAATCACCTACTTACGTCCACAATAGGACACTATCGTATCAAGATCAGATATACGTTGCCACCCACGGCTCGTACGTGACCTGTAAACTGTAATGACATACGCCTAAGTGCCGTACTTGCGGTATCATTTCACTAATTGGAGTGAGTTTACAAACGCTGCTAGGTATGTCGATACGCCTGTGTATCAACTGATCGATTCGTAGTTAGCAAAGTGGGTAAATACGAGTACATCGTAAATTATACGACTTGTGTACATGAAATGTTTATCTCCATACACGTGTATTTACGTGTATGGTGGACGAAATTTTAATCTCTTACATGGAAAAGACGTGCTTTCGCGCAAAAGAACAGCATCCAACGGTGAAGTTTAGGATAATAATATTGTTACATATTTTATAAAACACAAAATTCGATATAAGTTTAATGTGTTTATAGGTATGTTACTGACAACAAACGTAAAATAAAAGTTTGGGAAAGAAAATAGAGTAATTGTTAGCACTTATTAAATTTATTGTAGCTTACTAGTAATTCAATATCGATGAAGAAAATTTTGAGATGATAATCAGCAATAGAGATAAATATTTTCTGTATAAAAGTAGAACCAATGAAGAAATAAATAAAGAAAGTTATATACCTAGGATCAAAATTATTATGTCCGCGTACTCTCTATGGTCCATTAATTTATTTCCACACGTAATAGGCAAAAAAAATTAACACACCCTTTACGCTCTTTGGAATTACTTGAACAGTGCAAATGATCGACAGATCTCATAGATTTGTTCGTAACCGGTGAAACACAAACGCGGCGGGCGCATTCACTCCATTAACTTAACGAACAGTTGTCGAGATGTCGATCAAACCACATCTCAATGCCTCCACAGCGCATTATGGGTACAACACCCACACATTATTATAATTTCCACGAAGCTCAGCCTATTGAGTTTAATTTTGCTTTTGTTCGACCACCACACATTAACGCGCGTTACTTGTATTATAGCCATGATAAGCCAATTCCTTTGTCTTTTTGGATATAAAAATTTAAATTTTAAATTCGGAAATTGGTTATGTTACGTCGACGACGGTCGAAAGCGCTTTCATGTTTACGCATTCGGTATAATATCATAAAATAACATTACATTTTGCTTACCGAAATTTGAAAGTAATAACTTTACATAACATACCAACACAATAATATGTAAGATGAATTTGATGTCAAAATAATAAAGAACATAACGCATGGTATTTTCGAATAT
>DWQK01001671.1:0-14961 GCA_018231225.1 Noctuana stator
CTCCACCAATCCGCATTGGAGCAGCGTGGTGGAGTATGCTCCAGGCCTTCCCCGGTTGTGGGGAGAGACCCGTACCCCAGCAGTGGGACATAAAAAGGGTTGAAGCCAGCCATTGGAAAGATGTTTATTAATACATATTATTAACTAATGGCCATTAAATATTCTCTCTGCATGCAGCAGGTGATTAATGCGAATAATACAATTTCCTATCATAAATCCTTATCTTGAATGTAACTTAGAACGCATAATGTTTACAAGTAGGTACCTACCTATATATAGAAAATAGGAAGTGTGCCCTGATATTAAAACCTTAGTTATCTTCATTCTGTTTCCAGGTATCTAGGTAAGGTACATCAGTGTAAAGGCTAGAAGATATTCCGGTGACAGAATAAAAGATATAAATGCTGACATCCGTCATAGATAATATTTACACGATCGGTAAATCTTTATGTATAAGTGAAAATGAATCGCTAAATGTGTTGCTAAAAGCAAGTCGAGAACGGCTGAACTGATTTAGCTAATTCATTTTTACATATCCCTAATGGTTTAAGCTATTTTTAAGATTTTGTCTCTACTTATGGGCTAGAAATACCAAAACTCAAAAGCGGAAATACCCAAGTGTTTTATTACAGTTTCTCATTGACATTTAACTCAGTAGGCAATGAAGTAGTGCTTTATAATTTGGCGCCGGTATATTTGGTTAGTTAGGCAAAAAATGGAAACAGGTTCACTCAGAGCCACTTAATATAATTACGTGCCTATATATTGTAGAGTAACGAATATTAACTAGTACGAAAAAATTAATACGAACGCTTGGAATGTACGTACTTGTAGGTCTTTCGTAACTAGTATTATTGTTTTTCGAACTATCAACTTGTTCTACTTCCCGGGTGACTTACTCAAGAGATGGAGAAGACTAGGTAAATACTGAAACAAACAAAAGCTTATGACTCATTGAGGTATAGTTTTAAAAACTAATGAAAATCGGCCACGTGCGAGTCGGACTCGCACACGATGGGTTCCGTACCATTATCTATAAAAAAGGCAAAGAAAATCATGTCTGTTGTTATATGGGAGCCCCACATATATATTTATTTTATTTATTGTTTTTTAGGATATGTTGTTTGTTATAGCGACAACAGAAATACATTATCTGTGAAAATTTCAACTATCATAACATTACGGTTTATAAAATAACAGCCTTATGATAGACGGACCGACACGAAAAGCGAAATGTTCAATGTAGTAATAGGGTCGCGTTTTACCCTTTGGGCACGGAACCCTAATAAAGACGCTTCTTTGTAGTGGAAGAGTCATTATGCCCTCAAGTAAAGTAACCACGTAGTACCCTACTTTACGATCGATGTCTCGAGTGATTGATTTTATTGAAAACAATGGAATACAACTTGTTACTCGCGTATCGATCCTGGTCGTAACGTCCGTAATAGGAATGCGGATAGCATTTCTTGTTTAACGAGGTGAGAACGTCTCAATTTGTAGATTTATACGAGAATATGCATTATATTGCCGATGTACTAAATAAAGCTTACAATGCATCGCTTATATGTTTCCTTAATACGCCATAAAAGTGTTTCTTATTACAGAATAGATTAAAGTTCATTTTTCTGTTTATTCTTGAATATTAACTGTGTTGTCAGGACAACTTAAGTTAGATGCTTTGGACTCGATGAATAGGCTGTGTCGTGCTTTTGAGACCTAAGGTACAGTCTTAAGCTTAATTAAGCAAGGGAATTTACAATACCTAAGGTCAGATAATGCTCTGGTTAGGGAACAATTCCTCATGGCATGTTTCGCCTTCAGCCGTCAACAGAAGAGTTCAGTCTAGCTAAGACTATTTTTTCCGGTAAACTATTTACCTACAATATGTAATAAAATTTATTTGAAATTGATTAATAACATGGAAAATGAGACAAAAACGGGGAAAATAGGGCTTCCTTTGCATACGCTGCAAAAACGGTTCAAGATACCAAAAATATATGTATGAAAAAATTATTTCTCTTGAAATCATCTAAAAAAATGTCCGCGAAAGCATTACGGTTACTATTCTTATCGCGGGTGAAACCGCGTGAAAAAGCTAGTTATTTGATATAAACAAGACAAGCGCTGAGTCAATTTATTTTAAAAAGGTTTTTCTATAGCCACATAAAAAGTAAAGTGCAGGACGCAGGTTGTAGTCAAAATAAACATAAATCAAGCCTTCTGTGCATTTGGCATTTAAAATAGATTCCAATTAGATTGTTAACATTATTGAAGGTGATAAAATAAGATTGACTCGACGTGAGTGAATAAAGTTAATCTTATTTTTATTAGTAACTTATGACCAAAGAGCGTCATATTTCCTCAATAAACATCTCATTAGTTGGATTTATAAAGCGTCAGGGTTGTAAATAAATAAAGTTTACAAGGTGTGATAAGCGTCGGGGATCAAAACATTTTGTATTCGCGTCCGCGAGGAGATAAGGTGGTCATTTAAAGCAGTTTCTAGTTACGAGAGAGCGCTATAGATTTTTTTAATTTGTTTGTGTGTTTAAATAATTATAACCTAGACAGTTCCTCCCGATTTAATTGAAAAAAAAGTTTTCATGAAAAATGAAAAATTTTGCTTTAGGTACCACAGCTAGGCATGTATCTCTCAAGGATGATAAAAAAATTATGATTAAGTACTTAAGTGTCACTACTGATTGAGCGTTTCATTTATTTTTCGTCTAGTTTTCGATAAAACTACATTTTAAATTCGGCCGTTGTGGCCGGTCTCATGTCTTCATTATTCATTATACATAATTAAATTATCTGTTGTTGGAATATGGGATTTCTGCGTTCGAGTTTTTTGGGTCGGTAACCTGAATATAGTCCGTTCTTCTTTATCTAATTTTTATTATCCTTGATGAGCAATATATTTGTTTTTGTCATTGGCAAAATAGCTAAAATTAAAGTTAACGAGATAAAATTACAATTGCAGAAAAGTGTTAAACGTGCTTAAAGTTTTATTAATTAAATACAGTGTGATGAATTTCTTCGCGAGTTTAACGAATGCGTATACTGCTGACCTACTATGTATATCTTAATCAGTACCCATATATTACAGCAAAAATGCGCTTAATTAGAGAGTATGATTATATTAAAGAGTTAAAGAAAGGGCAACACCATATATCAGTAAACAAAAGCCATTTAGTGTTCATATTTGACGTAACGCGAAGCTGTAATCACTTCATTTAGTAGCCGATATGAAAATAAATACAGTCAAATGGTCAATGTCTTTTTTTCGCGTATGATTGACTGTTATAGCGGGTATGGATGTCTCGTTAAAATATTTGCTGTGCAACTGATTACAATTTACATAACCACTTGGCAGGGTAGCTAGCATAAGCACAAATCAATCGATAATGGCCGCGGAGTATAAAGTATTGCAAGCTAAGGAAATATTGGAGTCTCCGAACCGATCTCGGATGTTTGTAATTTGTAATCAACTAGTTAGTTTCGTAAATTTTCATTTCTATGATTTTAATAGTAAGTAAGTATTTTATATACATTCATATAAGTCGGGCGTGTTAGTGAAGGTTTGAGATTTTTATAAATACGAATAACAGTTTGGCTTAAAATTAAATCACATGCAGGTATGCCCCACTAGTTTCAGACCGTTACTTACAAAGTAACTAAATATTATCTAATGTGTGCCGTTGAGAGGTCCTTCCTCATGAGCTCCCATCATCAAGCCACGACGGAGACTGCGTCGCGTGATTGAAGCCTTTTGCCTTTTGATGTCCCACACGTATAGACTACACTATATGCCAGACCAGTTCGCCATCTACCTGGGTTACTAAATATAAGTCGTCAACCCTCTGAGAAGATACTTGTTAAAGGTTCATTGTGACCTGTTATATCTACAAAATATCATGTATTATTTTCAACCCGAGCTTGGGTTCTTTTAGATCCTTTTAATAAGTGCCATAGATTACATTTGGCGTCGAAAAGATGCTGATTGACAGTGACCTGATAAACTCATGGGTACGTCCATACTAATAGTAATTATTTATTATCGAGTGAAGCATTTACGGACGTAGGGATTCAATTCGAGCAATTATTCATCTTTCTGTGTGTAGGTATATTGCTCACATTAGATTAGTAGATTGTTGATAGATTTGAAACTAAATACCTACTTTGTGTTCCGTAGAAGAATTTCCTTTAATCATGGACATTGTTGAAGCCTTAATAATTTTTTTTACTACTATTAACTATTTTAATATGGTTAGCACAAAACTGTTGACAATAATGGCAAATGGCCTTTCTCTTTAAACAGTTTTAGGTATATCTAATAATGAATAATTGTTCACTCGAAACGAATTGCTGAAAAGTAGTGAACTGTGTTTCTGGTACGCAGTCTAAACATTATTTTTGAATGTCTAGGACATTTTCTAACTACTTTTTCCTAAAGAAGGTCAAATTAGATAGTATTTTGTATAAAAATAGGTTTTTGGTGTATTTTTTTTATTCTCTTTTAAGCGGTAGGTACCTAGTTTGCGTGTAGATATGCCGTACAAGAAATATTTTTTTACACTATCTTTGAAGTCAACTGAAAAAAAAACCGTTTTCAATAATTTTCCAGATAATTTTTTTACAGTATTTTACTGATTAGTTCTGTTCATAATCGCGATATTTTTTGGTAAAATTGTCTTTCGAAGACGGTTAGCGAGTACGAGTAGATATCTACTTACGTACATATCAAGATGTAAATCGAAGTATCCGTAGGTATGTAAGTACGTATATTGGAATGTTGAGTCAATGTTTGATGTTCTTCTAAGCGCTAATTTGATTCATACCGTCCCACTTGTCTCATTATTATGAATACGATAAACAATAGTAGGTTAATGATCGCGGATCGATCGAGTGTCGTTGAATCATTCCTCCGAAACCAATTAGCGGACGACAATAAGCCTACTTCGTCGCAGGGTCCGGCCGAAACTCTAGCCTGAGACAAATACAGTTACCCAAGCCGTGATGGACAAAGTCAATTTATAAAGTCGATGTCCTGCCACTTTGTTAGCCAGTCTCGGATGTACCGCGACGCCGAACCATACAAAACGTGGCCACCGGCGCCGATGCCTCGCGGCCGCTCCCAAATATTTTCGAAATAAAATCCCGAATATTTTCTGACCGCCCTTCGTTAAAATTCGAGGCACGCATAGCGTCCTAGGCCGTCCGACGCGACACGCCACTGACACATTTCTGCGGTTTCGCGCGCCTATTGAATTTAGAACAGTTTTTGTTTTTCTTTCGAATCGGTGCTTTCGGTATTGTTGTGCCAGCTACACGTGCATCCTAAGTGGAAAAATTGGAATTTTCACAAGGAGAAAAACTTTCGCTTGCATTTTACAAAAGTAAGTCTAGATTAATTATCATTATCAACAACTCATCAGTGTCTAGAATATAACAGGTATAATAAGAATGCAAAAGAGAAAAAAATGTCTCCCTATAGGATGATACCAGATACACTTTTAAACTTAAAAAGCGAATCCAAATAAGTACAAAATATATAAAATAATAATATACCTAGGTTACGATTTAATTTTAGAGGAATCAAACAATTTTAATATCTTATTGGATAGGCTGGTACAAAGTAATAATTTTCACATAACAAAGACAGCAATCTGACATTTAATTTAAAGCTTGGTAGGAGTTCCAATATCATAAATGTATCATAAATTTAAATTCTAGACATCTGCTTTTTTTGTTTTGAGATGAATTATATTAATTATATTTATTTTATAATGAATATAGTAATTCCCTTGCCAGAAGATGCAAGAGCAGAAACATGAACTGTTTAAATGACTTCCACATTACTTAATTAAATACAGGTGAACCATTTATAAAGGTGAATCATTAATCTAAAATGCGATCTTAATTCAAACTGTTTATTTCCCATAAAATCAAGTTAAAATGTTGAAATAAAAATTTTACTCAACGCTAATTATAGCTGACATAGTTATTATCAAAAGAACGTAAACAATATGTCCTTTATTAGGGGTTTGCTCTTTCGCGTTATTTATTATTAAATTAATGTTCCTGCACTTTGTTTTTTTTTCAACGCACACAAAGGCAACATCCAATCATCCAATGAACATTAATCATACCTATCTGGTGCCACAACCTTGAGTCTTAAGAAAACGTGAAAAAGTCCAGTATCGAATATTGATTTCTTAGAGAACTAGTGTCGCACAATATTTACATAGCAAGCAAATAAAATAATTAAACCTCTCTGGCCCTGTTGAAGCTAATGAACCAAACAAAAACACACTGTTTTAACAGTCCCGAACCGGTAACACTAAAGCAGCTGACATTTCCAATTAAAAAAAGATGATCTGCTATGCGATCTTTCTTGCCGTGATATCACGACGACTCGCGGCAATTTTACAATTAAACCAACTGTCAGACCAAAAGCTGTTCAATATCGGCATTATTAAATATATTTTATTATTGTTATTTATTTTTAGTTAGAAATGTAGAGTTGTAGAATATTTAATATAGGAATAGTTCGTATATTTTATTTACCTAAAAAAAAAATTATGTTGTTAATTAAGTTGAACTGAAGAAAAAACATCTACTAAATTGCGTGGAGTGAATTTTTTAATCTTCTATAGCTTCGCGATGTTCAGCTTAAATTTAAAGACAATTTAGAGAATTCAAGAGGGTACATTGAATTGTTGGTGAATCGGTACTAGTAGGATGTTAAATTAGAATGTTAGATTGGATTTACCTACTCTATTTAGCTTAACAATACTGATAATCATTTATGCCATAGTATCTATGTATGTACAAAAAATATCTTTTAAAAGCGATTTTGATATGACTGTATTTACCCGGTATTTCTAGATGTACAAATGTTAACTGTAGTAAATAAAAAATGTGACGGTAAATTTTTTTCAACGCCGATAAAGAAGTTTTACTTCAAAAAAACTTAATGTATACTCTTACATTGTATGTTTTCTTAAGCTAGAAACGTTTCGCCGCCTGTCGTTTTGACGCTCGTGGTAGAACACTGGAATCAAAATATAAACTGGAATGCTTTTTCGTTGATCATTTGGTGCGAACATTATGTTTTGGCTTCCATCACCTTATGTGTGAGGTCGAAACACATTTTTATGGGATTTTCCTATTGCCACGACCTGTCGCGTGTTGCGAAGACTGTCTGTGACTACAAATTGGTATTGTATAATAGTACCAGAGTAACTGGCAAGCGTAGTACGAAGGTTAATCGTAGGTTCAACTATACCTTAATTACCTTTAAAAAAACAATTACACGCTCCCCACCCTTTTCCTATGCCTATGATGAGTAGCATGAACATAACATACTGGCCAAATTAAGTATATTATACTCGTAAGTATAGTATGTCATAAGTGTATTATACTTAATTTGGCCGGTATGTATTACATTTTGCTTTGCAATAGTTGTTTTAAAAGCTAATTTTCAGATTTAAGACTTATTATTATGGTTTTCCCATGGGATGCCCGTGTCAGAACTGGACCACATTGAAATGAGACTACACGGTAAGCACCAGCTATCAAATAAAAAAGAATCACCAAAATCTGTTCAGTCAGTCGAACAAACATAAAAAATACAGTCGAATTGAGAACCTCCTTTTTCTAAGGCGGTTAAAAAGTAAATGCATCAGACAGAGGTTTTGTTAGGTAGTCTTTATGCGAATACTTTTCCAAGAACGATACTTGTAAATATTTATGGAGATTATAGAACAGGGAAAAAAATTTACTCGACTGGGTGAAGCCTGGGACTCATTCTACTTAAAGCAACAGTTCTTGTAAGAAAACGTTCGTTACCAATAAATATTCATAACTTCTTTAATTTCCATTTTGCTACCATTTAGCGGCCGTTGATCTTTTATAATATTAGATTCATACAAACATTTTATGCGTAAAAAGCGATTAACTATAACAAATTATTGTTACACGGTCATTGCTGTGAGGCCAATTATAACGTAATTATTTTCGAGTTTCTTCCACGTTGGTAATAAAATACGAATCAATCGATATAATAGTATCCATCAGTCGCCGATATAAATACAGGATTATTCAATACGTAGAAAAATATTTTATTTTATCTATCTTTTTTGTTTGTTAGCAGCTAGCTTGTCCATTTTTGATTACTGATTAATTTAATAAAAATGAGGCACAGATAATGTATTTTTTTACGCGAATAATTTTGCCCCGTTATTTTAATGTACAATTAAGGTAATACCTAACTAAATGTAGGTACATAGTTTTTTCTCAAGTACAAGAATTTAGATTTCTGTTTTCTCGGTCTGGGTGTTTGTATAATCGTCTTTGTATGTGTCCATGGCACCCACAACATAGGGAATCCTAATGTTGGGCTGTGGTGTGAAGCGTAAAAAAAAGATCTCGTATGTGAAATGGTTATATCCGACGACGCAACGGAACTTAAAGTTTTTATTTATTTGAACATAAATAAATTGCAGTAATACTGGCTTTGATGTATTCATCAATTTAATGATGAATAATAAAATCAAATATGTAGAAACATTCTGTTAAATTAATAACTGTCCCATTTTGTTCAAAATGTTGGGCAACCCTGTGTATAATGCTACATTTTAAAGGTTAACGACACCAATCTAATAAACTTTGAATCTAGCCATAAGTGGCTTACGTATTGTTATCGTCCTTGAGAAACTAGTCAGTTTTATTAGCTGTACAGAAAAAACTTTAACTATTTACGACGTTGATAATGCAAAATGTTTTTCATAAATTTCTATTCTTTTGGCATTTGAAATTTTAAAATTCAAAGAATTAGGTGTCTCTACGTATATCTCGGAGCGCTTCTATATTTTAATTTGTATTGTTATTCAAAGCATTGATTTCTATTAGCGTTGGGATTCTAGAATTATTACTTCAGAGGCTGTGATAAATTAGAGTTAATAGAGTTTGATTCTTGCAGAGAGAGGCGAGGGGTAAATTTGTCAATTCGATTGAACAAAAAACATTGTTATCAAAGGAAGCAAATTTTTGTGTTTCGGTTTTTTATTTCAGGCGATCATATTTAAGTCCTTATGAGTGAGTACCATTTCAACGTATAATCTAAGACAGGATTTTAATACTATTTGAGGTGGAAGTGTCCATCAAGTGGCACACTCAAGATAAAAAAAATATTTCCGCCATCTTTCTTATCCCGGCCTAGCTTAGCCAACAGGGCGCATAAAGCCATGCACCGTATTATTTAACGTTCATAAAAATGTTTGATTTGATTTGAAAGAAGAAGCGTCACATGTCGGAACATAACAAGGTCAAAATAAGTCACTGATTTAATTATTTTATGAAGTACAACTACCTATATCTAGTAATCATTAAGGAAGTAGTATTACTATTAAGTTAAAGAGATTTTTTAATATTGTGCGTAAAGAAAAGTTTTCACTTGTAGAATTGATTCATATTGCTAAAAAATTACATTTACGATTATATTATCGGAGAACAGACTTTCCCATTTGTCCCCACAATATCATGCGTAATTAATGCAAAACTCCCGCGAAGAGCAAATGTAACGTGTTTACCACTCCGTGTAGCGATTAATGAATTGACTGTTTTACGATCGTGTCTTTATGATGTACACACTGCATTTGTATGTATGAAATGATGAGATTGATTTATTGCGGGGGAGAGAGTAAAAATAATTTTAAAAAGATAACTCCCGTGCCACGCCGCACAAGTGATGGGAAACTTTAAACAATCATAAAATGCATTGCATTTTTATAAATATTGCATAAATATTGCATGTTTTCTATTTAAGTACGGAACGATTATTTGTCCGTACGGCCATGAATAAAATTATAAAAGATCTCTTTTTCTCCTAAATATTCACGTCCAACTAAGCTTTTGGAATTTATTAGAGACCGAAACTTGTCTGAGGCAAAGATTTTTAATTAAAAACAAAACAAAATAGCTACGCGACCATTTAATTGAATAACATTACCAGCAACGCTTTTAAGACAATTTCCATATCGGTCTACGCCCGCGCCATTCTTTTCAATATTAAAGTGGATCAAAAAGTACCGATTCAGAAAACGGCTTTTAAATCAGATAAACGATGGGTTATGGCGATGAAATTTTATTACTAGCCCCATAATGTAGCCTGAGAAACGAGTAATCCTGTAATTAAACACAATATCAATAAGTAATCTGTCGCATTTATCTGAATAATGTGCGGAAAAACGGTTCTTTACAAAATAACACGAAAGACCTTTCTTGAAAGGTACTACTATAATACTCTACTATCAAGCTCATTTTAAATTTATGTAGAAAACTTTATATTTACGCAGTTACCTTACGAGAGGCGTTAATGTTCATTGATGGTATATAAAGTAGGCTGTTATAATACACTAGCTTATGCGCGCGACTTCGTCCGCGTGTATTTCATAATTAAATGGACCAAGGAATCACGTTAAACCATACAAACTTTTTCCTCAATTTTCTATACAAAGCAAAATTTCTAAATATTCTTTGTTAGAGCTCTTTTACATCATGAAATGTAACCCCTGTACCAAATTTTAAGTTTCTAGGTAGGTACAGCTGATATATGTGAGTGACTTAAGTTTGCCTTTATATACAAGATTTTTACTAAAATGTATTAGGTCAAATGTTTCCGTTGTACAATAAACATGATTTGTACTTTACTATATTATTATGGTATAGACTTACGGTTGACTCCAATCCGTCAGATTTTAAGCTAGGTAGAGTCTAGGTGGCACGCGTGCCTACAATGTGTCCATTCGCTTTTGCCTGGAATGATTCCAGTTTATATTTAGCAGAAACAATGGATGTAGGGAGATCTTTCGATTATGAGTTATTTGAGAAATTTAAGATTCAAGTTCGCAATAGGTAAACCTTATTTGCCAAGTTCTTGCCACCACTTCACGGCTATTAAATTTCATGGAAACAATTGGAGTTCAGTAGTCCGTAAATCAAGAGAGTTAACATGTATATTTTTATCAGAAAAGGGCAAAGGTAAACATGTCAACAGCCAGTCGCAAACAGTAGCCGGATTAAAGCTATCCATTGTGATGACCAATTTTAGGATGATTAATTTTATTCTATTTGTTATTTAAAAGATTTTTTTATTGCTTATGTTGCAGATTAATTTAAGTAAGCAATCTTTTAAATTAAAGCGATTTTTAAAATGATATTTGTGCCTTTTTACGTACTGAAAAGGCGCCATGCTTGTTTGTTATAACTTAAAAAATCCGGCTTAATCATACTTTTATTTAGACCTATTATTATGTACCTACTCGTATTTACACTCATCTCCTTCCTTGTTACGAACGATACAGCCTTATCGGGTTTTTATTGAAAATTTTTAAGGCCAAAGTAGTCGTGAAAATTTAATGTATATCTCTGTATAATTAGGCAACACGTTAAATGTAATAAAACCCGTAATGGGTCATCGGATTCACTTTCGAACACTTTGCAATAATTGTTATGGCCGTTCTCCAGGCATGCTTATAATGAGATCGATATTTTTGAGTTATGGTGTAATGAAAATATATGGTGCGTGTTTACCTTTTAATACCCGTTTATTGACTTCATATTGGGAGAAAAATTATATTTATCATCGTTTTTGAGTGTATGTACTTATGTACTCTTACTCTTACATATTCCGTACTCTTACTTTTCTATATTCTACGTTTTTCACGCAGAAAAATGGAGAAAATAAAAGGAGAAGAGAGATAAGAATCATAAAAGTATCTTAATACCGTTCTAGATTTGTTCAATTTGTTAAATCCTTGGTAAAAGCGTTAATAAATTTATTAACTAAGTACCCAATAAGTAATTGTACCTAATTGTAGAATTCTTATAGGAAAAATTGAAAAACAAGAAATAAATTGAGACATATTAAAAAAATAAATAACTAAAAAATTCATAAAAGTACTGTACAAGTGTAAGCAAACAGTTTTAAAGATTGAAGTGCTTTGAAATTAGCTGTAGTCAAAAAAGCTCTGCATTTGTATGGAATCATTTTAATTGTTTATAGTTACCTACCGACTTCGTTCAGGTTACATATTATTAGCACAAAAACTTATCGAGTAGTACGATGCAACAAGCTTTAAGCCGGTAACGTTGTTAAAATGTGGCTGTCTCCTTGTCGCAAGTATCTCAACCATCGCTATAATTAGATATAAGTGGTAGAAAAACCGAGCAGAGCGAATGTTAAACAGGCGAATTGGTTGCCAACACGCATTTCTGTCATTCATTTTTCTTTTATAATGAATTGGCAAGCTATTCCGGTAAAGGACAGTCCGCTTTTTGTCAGTTGCTCTGCAGTAACGATGTGATAAATATATCGTTATAAGACCAATTAATCGACATCAATGCTGCCGTATTATTTATCAATGAGTTCGCGTGTGACATTGCGAACGTTACGGTAACGATGTGGCGAGATTCGATACCCGTAGGTGCTGATTAAGTTGCTTGTTGTAACAAGCAAGGCTATCTTTTTTATCAGATCTCATATGTCGCCTTTAAATGAAGTCCTAAGTCGAAGGGACGAACGAAGGGGAGAGCGGGGGAGTAAGCATCTGACTGCCATCTATGTATTTTTCTATTAATATTAGGTACTTATTGTTGTCTGTTGTTTAAATTTAAACAATGCATTAACACAGCCTCCCATCTGCTGTTCAACGTCGGATTAGCTTGCAGATTGTCAGATTAACATACCACGACTCTCAACTGAATCTGATACTTAAATTATAATAATAATATTATTAACTGACTATGACCGCGTTTTTGTCGGTGTAGAATTTAATTTGCTGACGCAGGCATCCAAATAAAAATGAATACTTATGAAAACTTAATTTTTTTTACATATTTCCTAAAAGTTCCTTAAAAATTGACGTATCAAATGAATAAAGAACTTTTTAAATCTAAGTAGAACCTAGTTCCGTAGAATAAGCACGTTCTAACTTAATTCCAACATAATCAAGATATACATTATAGCTTCAATAAACTATTAACAAATATATACACAAAAAAGTTAGTATAATTAGACTTAGAACGCGGAAATTAATGATCATAAAAAGATAAGCTTCAATTGAATCGTTGGAAGTTAAACTTGAGTGTGTTTATCTATTTAAGTGTATGTTAAAATGCCTATCTTTCATCGAAGGCCGTGGTTGGAATGACAAATAATTACTTAGCTCTATGCATATCCCTTTTTAGTGTTCGTTTCTGTGTTCTTTATATGTTCTGTTCTATATATGTTCTACATACCTACCTATACCTACATTTAAAACCATTCTAATTCAGTTCAATGAAATACTAATGTAGTTTCTCTTAAAAATCTATTCATAAATAGGTATATTATCAGTCAAAAAAATAATAATTAGATGCATAGGTTTCTATGACATTCAAAGTAAGAATATTTTGTTACCATCTTATGGAATCTTCAATTGAATTAGCTATTTTATTGTGGGTAACCTTCCATATTAGAACAATGTGTTCTTATCTTCAGATTTGCGTATTTTTTGCATTTACCACTTAGTAAATCGCCTTTTAAAATAACATTTAACAACTGTGCGCCAATAAAATACGGTTATTTGCATTCATAAATTTATAATTTGGTAGAATGCAATCGCGCTGAACATAAAATCGCAGCAATAAAACAATCGTAAAACTAAATATTGACGAAATGCATTAGATTCTATATTCTCTTAGTCAAAATAAAACTATTTTTATGTTCGGTAAACCTTATATTTTTAAACCTAACTAACTAAACTTTAAATCGATAAATTCTAATCATAACATTTTAAATATTTCAAACATTATTTTTGTAACATCTAAGTAGGTAATTCTACGAGTATGTAAGAAATTTTTCGTCAGTTCGTTATTGTAACAAAGCGTGGATCATACTGCACCAAGATGCGCCAATGGACACGTAAAATGTTGTAAATGTAAACGTAAATAATATCTTCTGAAATGAAAGTATTAAGTAATTGAATAAACTACGTTTTCCGATAAAATCAACTCTTAATAAACTTGATTATAGGTGTAGGTGAAATGAGAGGTTTAACTACATAATTACGAGTATATTCTGCTTTTCTGTTTAATTGAACTTTGTCAGATGGTTGTTACCTAAATTATAGTTATTCATCAGCAAAACAAACAAAATTGATTGACAGGATAATCACTTCACAACAATTGGTACACGGGCATTTTGCAAACAATATTTCACGAAAGTAAAACTTTACATTTATCTCAATATAACGTTCATTGGTTGCTAAGATGTTAATAATATTTATCGTGGTTTGAAAAAACAGCATTGGATACTTTTCCTGTTAAACACATACCTAGGTACATTCCAGACAAAGAGTAGGTATTTCTGAACGCAGTCACTTTTCGAATGTATAAAATTTAAATTATGTGAATCTCAATAATTGATAGCTCTCTCTAACTTGATAAAAAATTAAGGTTTTACTGAGTTCCCTAACATTAGGGATACCTATCCAAAATTTAAGGGTTTGTGCGAATAATTGGAATTCTCTCGTCGCAATTTTGGCATGCGGCAGATGATTTATCATGTGGGACAGTAGTTGTTAAACGTCAATAAAAAGATGCATTTAAGATACCGGTGATTAACTGCGACTGGCCAAAACAATGTTTCGATTCGATGTTTAAATGCATGCCAATTTTCTGGGTAACCATGCCGCAAGCGATCTGTGGTATTCGTTATTTGGATAACGTATACTAGTACGTACCGCTGTTACAAAAAACTTATCGTTTTTTTGTAGTTTATGAGCTAGTCTGGTGCAACTTATGGAAGAGTCGCTGATAATTTAATTAACAAACTAGCTGTGCCCCGCGGTTTCACCCATGTTAAAAATTTTCCCAACATTTCCCTTCACTGCTCTGCTCCTATTGATTGTAGCGTGA
>DWQK01001672.1:0-14959 GCA_018231225.1 Noctuana stator
CCCGTATCTCCACCAATCCGCATTGGAGCAGCGTGGTGGAGTATGCTCCAGGCCTTCCCCGGTTGTGGGGAGAGACCAGTGCCCAGCAGTGGGACATAAAAAGGGTTGAAGCCAAGATACGTTTAAGTACTATGTTTATTTTAATGTAAATTAATATAACCATTAAGTGATGGTTACTATCCACCAGAAAAAGGACCATGAAATGACTAAAAAAATTCAAATCCAAAATTGCGCGATCAAACATATTTTTCGACTTATGTTGAGAATCTTGATCGGATGATGCGCATATTTTGATATTGGGATTTCCATTATGAAAAAATATTATATTATATCAGATTTATTTAATACTATAAAATTAAATAAATCTCTCAACGAGGTTTTCAAAATTCAGTGGATGTACAAACTTAACTTTACACCGAACCTAGTTAAAAATATGAACGAGCTGCATCAAAATGAGCAAGAATTTCTATTTCCTCACAAACGGCTTTGATATGAGAAATTAAACGAAAAAATATTTTAACACGCTTATTAAAAACCTTTGTGAATTAGTTCCACTTAAAATGTAAGCAAAAATAGAAATGGAACGAGTAAATACCGTTCCCCTTTTTTAGTATGTCGGGATAATATTATACTTGTTACCTCAATCTGTTGAGGTTCCTTGGAATTTATATATAGATATTTAAATATAAGAATATAAAACGTTGCAAAATAAATACAAGTAAAGAAACTTTATGTTTAAGTTAAGAGTGTGCCAAAGGGTAAGAAGAATAAATTTGAAGAAATAAGACAAAGAACTAACATTTGTTACATTTATTTCGGAGATAGCTCTCCTTACCTACGTCCCGGGTGGGTTTGGTGACAGGGCTCTGTTTGGAGTTTGAACGACCACCTTTAAAACCCTCTTAACAGATATTTCATGCCTAAATTACAGCAATATTATTTATTGTTCTATATGATAATTAATCCTGGAAGCAGGTCAAGCGACCTGTGTCAGTTGGCGACGCGCGACGTACGCCGTCGTGGTGCGTAACCGAACAAAGGAGGTCTCGCATTGTTACAATCACCGCTCGCTACAAATCAAGAAACAATAAGTAATTAAAGTGCTTCTTGAGACTACGAACCGTAACGCATATAGATACCGCTAATATTATCGTGTAACATCCATACCTTGGCTTATTCGAACTGAAAACGCTCTATTCAAGTTATTGAACAGAATAAAGGCCAATGCGGTACATGAACTTTTCTCTTACACGTTCTATCGCTCTTACTTACGAATTCTTAACAATATCGTATTTAAATATATAGTAAAAAAGTTAGGTTGAGCCTTTCAGATGTGAGAGGGATTGATTGAACCAAATTTGAGGTGTTTCTATGACCCATTCAATGACCTCACAACGGAACCACAAAACAAATATTTGTTCAATAATCAGCATGCAAACTATTATGCAACACAATTGATTAAGTTAAGTTAATAACAGATACGTAAGCGACAAAGTTCGCAAGGATATAACCATGATCATATAATTTACAGTCAGTCTCAACTTTCAGCATTTAAACCAGTAATGACATTGATTCATGCAGTATGGATTTCAATCCGATGTAACCGAATTTCCACTCTATTGGAGACAAAGCCCGTAACATGAGAGTCTAGTGAGCTGTTTGAAGTACTTACATAAAACGATTCGGAGCTTCTGGGTTAATTTGCGAGTGTGCAACATAACTGCCAACGTTAAAGAATAAGGTTTCGTTCTAGGTTGTCTAATTAAGTAAAGTTTACACTTAAAAAACATAATTTGTTAGTTTGAAAATGATTTGTAGTAAATATATATATAACAGTTTTTGAGAATGTTATAATAACATAACCATTCAAAGTTCAAAGAAATTCAAAGAAGCTTTCACTTTTAAATTCCAATATTTTTTAAAAAAAACAATTTATGCGATATTTCACCTACTCGTTGCAACTATTATAGGTTACAGTATTTGCCCAGCCATTGGTCAGTTGTAGTTTATTGATCATACTATTTCAGGATTGCTATTCGAGTCCTGTGTAACCTAAATCTTCGTCCATTGGAAACGAACCGAAGACAAAGTAAGCCGAGAAATAGTTCATGGTACAAATTGTACCGCCGTATTATGAAATGTACGAAACACCTCTTATAGGTATATTGTTTTAAACTTAAAGTTGATTCGTGTTCAATTAACATGCGATTGTAATTTTCAAGTCTTCTAACATAATTTTTCTCTTATGAATCCGAAAGCCTATTTCTGTTTTAGGAAACATCTAAAGGCTGAATGGTTTGAAATGGTTGATGTCGATTAAAATTTAAAAATGTATCTACCACTTAGATGCACGTTTACAAAGTCAATGAGCGGCGTTCTTAAGTTTAAAAACACAACTTTATTCAACGACCTGTACTATAAATTCTTTGTCATAAGTACTCATAATAGTAAAGGGTATCATCAACCGAAAATACCAAACCCGAATAAATTCCGAGCAAAACATCGTACAATTTCCCAGCCGCAACCTGAGATCAGAGGGTTAAAACAAATGCGGCGAGTAATCCGCCATTTGGTACAGTTCAGCTGACCCGCAAACTAGGTTACGCATTTTTATCCCCACTACGGACCTCTGTTCGGTAATGAGGCCTTTATGGATGATTTACACCACTTATATGCCTATTGAAACTTTTACTGCCGCGCGTGTTATAGGTACGATAATTCTGATGACATCATTTAGTATGTATGATCAAATAATGAGTGCCTTAGTACGGGCCGAAGTGACAGAATTAGGTATAGGTATTCTTATTTGTTTTGTTGCGTATTACCTACTGTTTTTATATGTTTGTGGCTCCACCAACTCCATTAATTCTGTCGCCGATTGTGATAATTCTTTTTTTATTATAATATATACCTACTTGCACTTCGGTTTCGGTTTAAAGATTCTTTATTTCTCATAAGATACAATGAAATGCACTTAAAATGAGAAACTTAAAATTACAATAATGAAAAGTTCATGTCTAGTATGCAGGGGTTACCATTGTAAATCGTATAAGTTACCGTAAGCATACGCTTATACGATCTCCAGAAGTACTAAGCTAAAATACTTTAGCTTAGTACTTCTGGAGATATTTATACCGGTATCGTTTATAAATGTAAGTGTAAGTGATTGCTTATTATATTATATTATGTAGATTGATATATTTTTATTTCCTTGTCTACGATTAATTAGACGAGATCTGAATTATTTCAGATGTATGTTTTAGGTATGGGTATTAGTGTAATTAATTGTCTTTGAATCCATCCTAACGTCACAGCATAGGTAGGTATATGGTACACGAGAAACCAAGTGTGCTATGGGAGTCAAGTTTTTCTTAATTGTTTAATTAAATATTAAAAAAAACAATAATTATTCTCTGAATTATTCTTAATAACCATCGAATCCATCTTTGAGCGACAACGCTAAGCTACACTCGAAAGTAATTACTCGATCTTACTACACGATAACGATGAGCTTACCACACCGCAAATTAAAAACATCTGGGAAGCCAGTAATAACTAGGGAGATAGGCACCTAGTAGGTAGGTACAAAACTAGTAAGGACTCTCATAAAGCCATCACTTCCCTAAGTTAGAGTGCGAGACTTTCTGGCTGCAACCCTTGCTCAGGATATCCTAATCCAATCGGGGAAGGCCTGGATCATAGTTACTTTAAAATTGTTGCGCACAAAATGCAAATTTAAAAGTTAGGTAAGTGTAGTTTTCTCATTGATGTCGATGTGAAAACTGGACCAAATTAAAATGGGACTTAACAGGAAGCGTCAGCTTTTAAATAAAAAAGAATCATCCCGATCGGTTCACCCAGTCGAAAGTTGAGTAACAAACATAAAAAACAGTCCAATGTTGTAGGTAGGTATAAATAAAAAAGGTAAAAATTAAGTAAACAAAAAAGAGGACCCTCTGAAGATATGTGATTTAACACTTAAAAGTTACGTGATAGGTACTCTTGTATACATAATATCATTAATTTTTTAACAAAGACCTACTTTAATAGCAGGTGTTAAAGTTATCTAATTACGTCAAGTCAATAGTGAGGGTAACAAATGAGTGTTATAATGTTATAAGGTAGTGTTTCGTAACCGGATTTGTTACAAAGCTTGCTCGTCTCAAGGGAGGAAACCGGCTCTCGACCGCCGTAAATCACCTCTCCAGTTTCTCCACAGAACCGCGGCACCGCAACATAAGACACATGCTTAACACAAACAAAGTTAAAACGATCAAGTCAAGCCTCACCTCTATTAGGAGTCCTCGAGGGCGACGTCCCTCCAGCACGCCGGACGGAACGCTCCCAACATAAACACAGAACCAAACGAAAAACTAAAGCCGTTCAGAAACTTACTCTAAGCTTAATGCTTACACACCACTGACTATGTGTTCGAACACTGAAATCCAATCGGGTCGTTTGTTTTTATTCACAATTCAAGGAAAAAGCGCGCATGTCACTTGATTATTGCCACAAAGGTTCCACGAAAACACAGCGCTTCGGAAGACCGTCGCTCGATGACTGGCGGGCGCGCGCCGTTCGCGTTGGTCGGGTTAACTTTGGCCGGCGGAATACGCGGGCCGGGGCGAGTCACGGCGCGCAGAGGGCGGAAGTGTACTGCAGGCGCCTTTTTACAATGGCCGGATAATACCAAATAAAAATGAATGAACTAGTAGGTAGGCAAGGAAAGACTATCAATGTTAATAAAGAAATACCACCATTTAGAACACTTAAGGAATCAATGATAATATATTACGTAATAATAATTTTAATAATAATATTGGACAGTAGCTAGCTAGCCCAAGGAAACGCTACATAAAATGTTACATATTATTATGACATAAATTTTGTACCTTTAAAAAATAAGTAAGATTAATCATAAAACCTTAACGAAATATAAATCACAATAAAAAAATATAACTGAATTAAGAATTAAGATCAAAATTATTATGTCTGCATAGGCTTTTCACAAAATAAATTATTATAATTTTATTACTCAATTAAAATACAGTATAAATTGTGTACGTATTAAGTGAAAGCATTCATATTAATTGACTGAGGTACTTAAATTACGAATATGAAATAAAAATTAAATTTAAACAGGTCATTTTTTTGTCCTCAATATTTTTCGTTGTAAAGTACCTAAACCTTTTCACCTTACCTCAAAATAGGTAACATCTTATCACTACCAAAAGTTCTAAGACAAATACAGGTCAATAGATCCCATGCATGCACTCCAGTGAATAAATAACCTGGAGTGTTACAGTGCTCAGTGCAGCGTGGAATGTAAATCAAATAAATAAGACTGCATCTGCTAATCTGCTATTTGACAGTTACCAGTCAAACGGACGCAAATAGAAGCTACCGACGTCATTGCTGGCCGGACGATGCCCTCTTTATTGTAAAAATATTGCAAATGAAATTACTCCCTTGATGACAATAAAGCGAATTATAAAATGTATTTTACAATTTGGCAACCGGGGCAGATAAGGTATGCCGTCACCTTAACATCATGTGTCATGAATCGTTTACATTATTTACACGTATTAATACTAATTAAATACCTTAAAATTAAATTAAACTTGAATCTTGTGACATTAGCTTTACAATTATGGCTTACAGTGGTTTGACTTAAACTGGTAAGCGTAGTAACTACTTAGGAGACTACTACAATTCCGTTGATAAACAGCGGCAGTTACGGCCCATCCTACATTTTGCCTCCAAACATACATTAACTACTGTTTCTGACGGCATATTAATCAGCTTGCGGTTTCATGTTATCAAAACAAAAGTCGTTATTAATCATCTCAAAATACCAATTAGTTTAGTTGAAACAACGTAATTTGAAACGTAGTTAAAATTGTTGATAGGTATTCTGTTTTAAAAAATCTGTCGCGTAGATTCTGTCTGGAATCTTGGATAAAGTCCAGACCTTCAGCGGGTTTGAAGCTAAATGCAGCTCGTAAGACATTTATTTCATGCTGACATGTATGAAATGATGATGATGTTTATCTGATGAATCGTGAATAGATAATTATATAATTATTTTGTATTGTCGTCAACAGAAATTCTGCTTTAGGCCAGAGCTACTCAATCTGTCCGCGAACCGGAAACCGTAGGGGGTTAACTATTTAAGTCCTTTTCATTATCAAAACTTCATCTCTATCTCCCTTACGCCTAATAAAATTTGTACCAATGCTAAGTATCTTAATTTAATGTTTAATTTGTTAAAGTTTTTGCTGCCTTGTTTTGACATTTCTAAGAATTTATGTATCAGTATGTATAAGTTTGGTCGTCAGTTGGCTAACTTGTTTGATCTAAGGATACCCGAACCCAGCAGTGGGGCACGGGGTTGACGATTATTGCAAAATTCTTATCGTACTCAGCGATAAACAGACAAGTTACATAAACGTAATATCATTTTCCGTTATCCGAATACAAAAACTACATTAAGGACTTGAATAAAAACACAAGTCCATTTCCTCGAATCGAGCAAGTGCAGTTCGTGTTACATAAAGTGCAATATTTAGGTAATGGTCATACATAATTACAAGACTGCCTTACCTTTGCGTAATCCGTTATAATAATATTTCTTGCAGCAAAGATGAGTGACAATCAAAACAATAGTCTATAAAACATATAAACTATTACATCTTATTCATTAAATTACCAAATTCATCGATCAGTAAGGAAGTAAAGCATTAAGCCCTCACAAAAGCAAATAAATCATTCAAATCAAATAAAGGCAACATACTCCAAGTGTTGTAGACCCTAATTAGAAATGACATACCTACGGCCTTCGCCACTGTAACAAGCTGAAACTGCTAAGTAATTTATTATTGTTTGGATCCTGAATAAAATATTACTAGCTTCTGAATCAATCGAAAAAATCATATTCTATAATTATATTTTGTTTCTCATTTTATGAAAATATGAACACTTTTTATTTGCATACAAATACATGTACTTACCATAAATTACAGAATAATTTGGAACCCAAAATTATAAACTTAGCTAAATATTTAGAATTAAGTATGTACCTACTCTTGATTAGCAATTCCGAAGAATTTCTTATTTTTGTACATATATTTTATAGATTTATAATTTACACGTTAGAGCGGTGACCAGTTCAATTATTTGCGGTGTCCTTGTCCTGTGTCCTTGTACAAGCAATAGCTTTTGGGCTGTAACTAGCAATATTGGCTTACGCTTTCCGCCTCCGCCTGACTCCCTTCGCGCCACGCTATTCGCTTCCTAACTCATATCGAAGGCCATTACTACCGCTATCGATTGTAATGAATTAAAGTTTGACACTGAACAGATGCCTGTAATGAGCGATGCTCAAACGTCAAACAGACAACATTGTGATAACAATATAATGAAACGTACGTTATACTCACGTTATATTCAAATCGTTAATAATATTTCTTGATGACAACAAGCATTTATGCTCGCTACAAGCAGATAACTCGATCATAACGTCCTTCGGTGTATGAGGTATGAAGATTCGGAGTCACTTTAGAGATCAAAATGAGATCAAATCTTATAATAATGAGACTTATGAGTAAGTACATGCGAAAAGGATTTACCTACACAATGTATTCAGAGTTATTGTATGTTATGAGATCCATTTTTTTTATGAGTATATAGTACGCAAGGCTATGTTGGACACAAGTAAGTAAATTTATATTTGCTAACGCTTTTCCGTGTGTTAATGGAATGCAAATATTGACTGACTTTGGTAAATTGATTTGTATACTACAAACGTACCTACACAATTAGTTATTAAATATTATGAATGCTCAAGATATCTTTCGTATATTTATATATAAATAATATTTATTTATGTCTGTGTATTGTTGTAAGTATGTTTATATATATAATACTGTGCCTATGATATGTATGATAATGAGTATTTTGTTATATATTTATGTTATTGGAATAAATATTATATTATATGTATTTTATATTATTACTTTGTTATTTTATTCACCTTATGAATTTCTTTTTGTTTTATTTTCTAAAGATATCTGAACATCTAGATCACTCAATTTATTCGAGAAGTACCGCGGGCGAGAGAGAAAACACCCGCGCCTAGCGGCTGATTAAACGATAAAGTAAGTTTTCTTTCTTTGACTCTGGTTGCGTTGTGTGTATCTTTACCAAAAATTTTCCACTATAGCTTACCAAGCAGGTGTATATCACAGTCCTAAATGGTCGGTGGAGCCAAACTTCAGTCTAAAATGTATAGCCTTATCACGCGGTGCCGGTGCCCCCGGCGCCAGCGCTTGCTGCATACAGATTGCTACTATTACTTTGGAAACCTCTACGACACCTCTAAATTACAGCTACAGCTTGTACATGCATTTACGGTGATTTGTTATCACGTAACAATTATTTTTGTACAAAAGCAAGGGTGTTTTAGCTTTTTACAATATCTTAGTTATGTCACGTTTGACTGTTACATATTATTCAATAAATTTTACTTTTCTATAAAATTGCTAAGTAACTGATTTGATTTATTTCGTAATCATGTTGGTCGTCCCGTAACAGGCCGTCACACGCCAGCAGCATCTCTGATTTAAATTTTCAATGACATTGAAGCGACACGAATGCTAATACCCAACATCCACTTTGAATGGCATTTGGACGTTCTAGAAAGACTTCCTGACGCCGTGCCATGGTCTGGTTTCCCCTTGTTTATTTCCTTCTGTGACAGAGTGCATCAAGTTTAATATTAAATAGGTCTGCTTAAACAGTGTCCTGTTTGTCAACGCTGTGTTGAATACGTAATGAAGATCAGAGCTCACGTGTAGGTATCCAAAGCTTCAGCCTTAACAAAACTGTAGTTTATTTTTAGCCGCGTTTATTGTAGTATCATATTATATTTTTCAAAAAAGAGATCCTGTTCTCAATTTGTCTGTATTTTTTTTATATTTTAACTTAAGTATAGGTAAATGAAGATTGCATTATTAAATATTGAATTTTGGGTGAAAATTTAAACTTCGCCTTTTATACCTTATGAAATTTGTAATGTTTAATTCTGAATACTCTTTAAATGAATAATGTTTAGTTCTGCATACTCTTTACTTTATGAATTTAATGTTAATCGTGTTTTAGGTAAGTTAATTTGTCACATTACATCGTTAGTAAAAAGTTACCTACTTAAAAAGCTTAAGTAACGTAAATACGAACATAATTATATAGCGACAAATCTGTACTACAAAATTAACTTAAACCAAATTCCGTTCGATTGCTGGCGCCCACCAAGCATCTTTATTTACGGCTCCGTTAGTGGCTGGCTGGCTTACGAGCTGACGGCTGGCGGCTGGCGGTAACTGTATTCATTAGGGCCGCGTTAGCGCCGACTGATATCGACCGGACCTGGCGGATATCCGCGGAGCTGCAGCCTGCAACGCCCCGCATCCTCCCTGCACTCGCCATTTCCATCCAAAATTCTCGATGCTCATGACATTTCCTACACCTTGTTACATAAAGAGTAATTTAATGAATATTAAAGTTTAGATCTACATAATCAATATAATATGCCCAATTTCTTCCCAATTGATTCTGTAGGTAGTGGAATGAAAATGTAAGTAAATTAAATCATGTGATTGACAAATACATAAAGATAGTGTCCGTCTAACTTCTAAGCCTTTCGAAATAGGTACGTCCCCAAGTAGAAGTTTCCACGATAAAGAAGTGTTTGTATGATACATTATGTTATTTAGTCGATATATTCCTTTATTCCAGCAAATTATACACACCAGTGTTTGGGACAAGGGGAAAAGGAAATTGCATTCAGATATTCTATGCCAAGTCCGTTATTATTAACATTTACCTATCTACTTTAGAAACATGCCATGCAAAATGTAAAGTTGCAACGGAATTTAAATTCCGCACCTTTGCTTTAAATGTCACTGGTACAAAATAAATTTCAAATTGCATTTCCAAGTTTCTTATTTTCCACTTCCTTTATTTTGCAGGCTTCTGTTTCAATGGGTTAATATTTATAAAGGTGTCCTGCTGAATTTTTAACGGTAAAAAAATGTTGCGACATTTTCGACAGATTCCACTTGTAGCCTTTAAAAAGGTCTTTGCCCTGGATTGTAACAGTTTCGAGTAAGGTTTATATCGTTTAACTGTGCCAAGGAAAGAACATGATCAAAGAGAATACTAATCGAGTCGGAAACGGCGTGGTCTGTGTTCGCTATCAGAGTAATAGTAGCAGGGGCTTAGCCACCGGCAAATCCACTATGGGAGCCCGTCGCCGCGTAGTCCGAATATGACGTATGCCTTACTTTCACATGTTGGGAACTTCACAAGAAAGGATATTTTCTTAACAGAGCATAAATTGAAGGATTTTCTAAGTAAATGCCTTTAAGTGATAATTGCAAAATTTTCTCCGCGAATGTGATTCGAACCCACAACCATCAGGGATATATTGCAGGATCCAGGATGCCCTTGCCAACTTCCCACTACTTCGAAATTGCTCGGGCATCTTCTTGAGTATTAATTATCCAGATTCTAGAATGTCAATTTAATTTTCGAAGCTAAAGTTATGTTTATGTATTTACTGTACATCGTTTCTTAGGGGAAACAATGTAACCTTTAATGTTTATGTTAAACAATGCCGGGTTGTCAGCCACGACGAGTTGGCGCGTGAAGCAGTTCCATTGAATGTTATCCGAGCTCCCGGGAAACAATGAAGATTATGTCGGCACCTACACAATATCAGCATTATGCTATGAAGGTCCTTGCTAAGTTTCGGCTGGTATTTGCGAAGAAATTCATTTTTGGGAATGATAAAATAATTAACAAAACTTTCCGTAAATATCTTGAAGCACGGTTTTTAGTGATGACCCTACTAATTCCTTAAACGTAAGCATTAATTTTAATATATATTTAATATTTAATTTAATATTTAATATTATTTAGTATTATCAATAATAGAAATAAGTCTTGGCTAGAGACCCGAGCCAACTTGTGTTATGATGTTATGAAACAAAAAGCTTTATTTACCAATTTTATTAATATTTTCCAGCTGCATAACAATAAATACTCCGGTTGAGGATTCGTATTACTGTTCATTTTCCTAGCCTATTACCCCGTGTTCTATTATAATAATGAACCACCTGCGGTGATGTGGTTTGCTTCTCGTCTTGAGGAAAATCTGATGCCATTACATTCTGTTATATTAAAACAAAACATATTCATCACCCTGTGGTATTTGCGTTGTTTGCAGTCAGTAGACGTAATAATTAAGTAGGTATATTTACTTTAAATGACAGAAAATATTTTGATATTGAAATAACACGTTGTCTCTCTCAGTTTACACAAAAACTTAATAAATTATACACCATATTCACGACCGGACCATGGGTGAACCACTTCGCTTAATACTCCAGTCAGCTTTCCACGTTACATAATCCTCGGTGAATCATTATAACATCAAATCATACCTCCATTGGCATTGGCATTGGAGGGCAAATGGCGGCGAAGGACGGCGGTCGGATTCACGCGATAAGGTAATTTTCGAGACCAGAACCAAGTCACCTCAAGGCTTGGGGTATCCGCGAGGCCAGATTTGATATCACGATAAGAGCTTAACAGGTGAAGTTTTGTGTTCGGCGGATTTAAATTAGGTTTCGATCGTTTTACGTTCGTAAGCGTTCTGAGTACTTATACAAGTTAGTACTTTAGTACAAGTTAAGTCTGTCTGTGCAAGTAATGTAAAATCCGTTAAAATGTTTTTCCAAGTTCACTTAAAGATAAATTTCACATGCGCTCCAGATTATTTTTATTTTTTTTAAGTCCCAAAGTCCTAATTATTTCATGGTGTTTGGTATGGCTTTCAAAATTTTTTTAGATATTTTTTCTTACAAGTACAAGAATAAACAAAGGTTTTAAATTAGACCTACGATCAAAAAGGACCTACAATACTTAGCTGCTTCAGTACAAAACATAGTAGAAGTAGGTACTGATTCTTATTAACACTTATTTTTGGCCAACTATTTGCTTACCTATTTGCTCCTTGACACCTATATCAACACTAGGAGGCACTAGGTGTACGGTAGTGTAGCAGAGTTCCACGCGAGGCAAATAAAGGTCAAGTTCTTGCCGTAGCAGGGGAGCGCAGTCTCACGCTTCACCGGGCCCGAGGCCGCTGAACATCAAAGCCTGCAACATCGCAAATTATACCCTCCGTCGAACAGGACCACCCGCTTTACCAACGTTTATATCCACACGGAGAACTAACTCCAGGGTCTATACTTAGTCTGACACTGACGTAAATACTACCTATGATCTCTTTGCTTCGTTTTTCTTTAAATCAATTGTCTGTAATCTGTAAAAAATACACCTAAATGAAGCGCCGTGTTTTCGCTAATGTTAGGTCATTAAAGAAGTCGACTGACTAATGTCTACTTGTACTGACATTAATTCAAATCATTGTTTAATTTCATGTATAAAATGCAGATTTCAGTTTAAACATAAAATCGTAACCAATGTAAAATGTTTATTTAGGACGGAGTGTTTCCATGTAACACTAAACACTAGAGTTCGCAAATAAACTTCTGGCTTTATGATTTCTCTCAATCGAATTTAGTACCTAAATATATTATATTGTGTGGCTTACGTTGTTCTGTGCTGAAAACATTGAAACAGGGAATCATTGAAAACCATGACAAATAGTACGGAACAATTATACCTAAGTACTTACTAATCACAAAACGTCACAGACGTAGGTACTCGAATAAGGTAGCTACTATCAACCTCTGTATGAGTGATTATTCTAGGTTAAAGCCATATCCTTGAATATGACAGACACATCAGAACATCAAGGAAATAAAAAAGGAAAATCCAAATAATTCCGTCATAATACGTGAGAGGAACTACGTGAGAAATCGCCTTCCGGGGTCAAGAGTTTCCTTTTAGTTATGATAGACACTTATACAACAACTTAATAATATTTTCTACTCATAATCATAAAATTAATGGATAGGTACTGCAGAACTGCAATACTTTATATCTTACTACAGAATATTATATACCTAGAAGGGTTTCAAGAAAATAAAAAGTATAAATAGGGCCCCCAAATCTTTGACAACCAACATTCTATTTTAATACCATGATGGCGCTATAATGACGCCATTATGACTGACTACACAATAATGATCAATGGTCTTGTAATAGCTATAAGTATAAAAAGATTTGCGGCTATTAGATAGTTCAACTATTGCAATAATAATCATATTAATCATAGGTAATATACGAAATTTCTAAAATAAGTTGTGAAAAATAAACCTTTAAGCATGTTTTAAAAAGCCAAGTTTACCTAAAACATATTCATCGCCTCAATGAAGAGGATTTCCTTCATTACGAAAAAATCTGCTTCCAACGTCCCAAAATCCCGATCCTCGCGCTGAGTTTATTTGCAAACAAACAAATCCAATTTAGTAAGCAATTGACTTTCAGCCTAAAATGAACTTCATTCCAATCATTTGCTTTCCTGGAGGTGCAAATTGGCAAATAAACAAAAATTAGGATTTCAAAAGATTATTTATGTAGAACTCATGTACGCAATTGAGTTAAATTATAATTATAGGTGTCTACAATCTATAATATACTTTCAAAATATTTTTGGTATAAGTTCTCGCCAACAATTATTATCTTAGTATTTATTTAATTATAGAAAATCGAATTATAGTTTGAGTGAATTTCGGCGGATTGAACCCTGCACGGACTTTTTATTCTTCAATTTTTCACGTCAACAGACTTTTTATTCATTATGTGCGTACTATAGGTATATATTATTACACACACTTCAGTTGAACGAAAAAGAAACGCTTTTCTCCAGAAAATTGTATTACTTAGTTAGTAAGCACTAAGCAGTGGCATATTTGTTATCTAGATTTCTCTCGAGAGCTTCTATAATTATAGGGAGTGTAGAAAAGCAGACAAGCTGTAAATTAGTGTACACTTTTTGTACGATCTCTCTGACATTAATTATGACAATATGAAAAATGGACGAAAGGCCATGAAAATAAAGTGTTACGATGACCTTACTTTGTATTTTTACCCAACTGCACCAGAAGAGTTTTGTTTGTCAGTGCAAACTAGACCAATTGTCCTTTTATCCTGTCGAAGTCTCTCCTCTACCCAATCGTTTACAATCCCGAATTTTCCCGAAGTAAGCTCACCCTACTTAGGCGCGCCTCCCTTCCCGTTCCGTTACACGATTCATCTGCCGTCTTCCTCTCCAACTAATCTAGTTGTAATACACTTGTAAGCTATTTTTAGACTGAAATTTGCCAGTTCATCTCCTAATGAGCTAACGCTTTACATGATGAGCAGACATTCAGTATAGAGTTGTACAAACCTCGCTTGCAATTAAATTAGTGCATCAATTACTGTCACGTTTCCTGCAGTCGAGCTTACAAGCTCTACTCTACTTCGTGTAAAAAAATAAATTATGTTTTAATGTCACAATGGTGTTATAAGATAATTATACTTTTTCTATTTATTTTTTTTTTATTTATTTATTTATTGAGGTCACTTACATGCTGTACACCATTACATTATACATAATTTTACAAAAGAATTATATTATTACATTCTGAGCGCCAGCACAATTACAAGTGACGACTACATGCAAAACAACAAAATTATTTATTAATATTAGGTATATAGTTATTAAATTTTATACAAATTATATTTCTCGTTAATAAGTTAAATCTTATTGCATAATATCTACATTTACGTATCAGGATGGAAGTTGTAGTGGAAAGCAATTGACTCTCAATAATATGAATTACTAGCTGTGTCACGCGGTTTCATCCGCTTTCAGAATTGTGACGTAACGCTTGATAGCCTATAACCTTCCTCATTAATGTAGCTATCAGACACAAAAAGAATTTTT
>DWQK01001673.1:0-14958 GCA_018231225.1 Noctuana stator
ATATAAATATTTACCAACACGACCTTTCCAGTCAGAGTAAACCTAACAATTGAACATAAGCGTGGTTACGAGTACTATGTACTCGTAAATATAATTAGCAGAACGAAAATAGCTATTGTTCCGCGTTTAATCGGTTACAAGTATGGTTAAGACAGTGCTGTAATTAATATGTCAGGAGCACACAAATCGCTGCCGTCAAAGCCTCCTTCGCGAGGATGAACACTCGAAAAATTATATATCTATTGAATTACATTCACTGAAAAATCACGAAATCTCGAAAAATTTTACCTATGAAGATAAAATTTAGAAAAAAGATAGTTTACAAATGGGAGACGTTAGTTAAGGTTTCATCAGAATATTTTCACATTAGTTCCAGTCTACGCAATATAGGTCTCTGCTTTCCGTGTTCCAGTCGGTTGCTTGACAGTTCACTACTACTAAAATATATAAATTGATTATATATTTTTTTTTTGCAGCATAAACTACATGGAATCAAAATTAAACTTAAAAAACTTTATTTTCAGGTAAAATAGGTAATAAATTAATTTGCAATAAATATTGTCGGCATTGCTTTTCATTGTCTTTCTCATATTCTTTTTAAATAAAGCTGTGAATACAGCAAGCACTATAGCTATAAACTCGTGCATTACTTACTCGTGCTAGTCACGAACAAAGCCAAAAAAAATTGTTTATTTTTACACAAGCTCCCCACGTGGAAAGTTTCCGAGCGAGATTAGTGACGGTAGGCCTGTTTTTACCATCGAGTAGTTCCGTTGAACATTGCCTTTGTAGTTAACGAGGACGGAGTAAAAATATCTTGCTGATGTGGGACGATTTGAAACGATTTTTAATACAAAAATATGTCAATAGGTAGGTAAAAATCATATTTTATTTTATCAAAACTAACAATAAACAGGCACATAATAAAATAGCATGAAACTAATCAAAGTACAAGATAAAAGGTAAATTAAAAATAAAAATTAAAATATACCTATGTAACAAAAAACTAAAGTTAAAATAATGAAAATATTTCTAAATATTTTAGTTCCGGTCAAAATTGATTTTAAACTTTTAGGTATGAGGTATACCTACCAACGAGTATGTTTGATTCCTTTTCCACGCGAACCACAGTATTATAATGTAAATTAAATAATAGTTGTTTTCTTAGCATAAATTAAATTAAATGAAATTTTGTTTTAATCGATCGCTGTGAAATTTAATTTTTGCTAGCGTATTTATATTAGTGTTTCGGGAAAAATTTATTCGGCTTTTTATTGCTTTACATAACTGTGTCTTTCGGAAATGCTGTCACAATTTTCTGTGGAACAAAAAAGAAATTAGTTCCTCACCGCCCCACAATTTATCAGGATCGCGACCTCAGCCAGCTGTCAGCGGGCGAGTTAATTTATTATTATAATATATGACTATTATGGTTTACTAGACTTTTGTTTCTGGCAGGTAACAGACCTGTAATAATTACTGGTATTTTTTTAAATTACTCGTATGTCAAGAACAACGTTTTTTTTTATTACACAAGTGGTCGTAACAAAGCATGCAGGACTCTCCCGAAGTGTATTTTATTGTAATTATTGATTGTTATATTACCATATTTGTCTCGTTTGTTACAGGTGTCAGTGATGGCAAGAATGATACCATCACCAGACTGGTTCATTGGAGTAGACAGCTTCGACCTTTGCGTAGATGGTAACTGGATCGACAGTATCACCATTGAGGTAAGAAACATATAAGTTAACAAACAATCTTTATGATGAAGAGCTTACATGGTATCTAAGGAACGTATTTCAATATTTAAAAAGAAAGTTAGAACGATAGATCGAAGAAGTTCATTGAATGATTAATTAAAGAAAATAAGACACAGTAGGTAACTAAAGACAGTTTTTAAAGCGCTAAAAACAACTTTAAATAATAAATAAAAGCAGTCCGATGAATTCCGTCAGAAAAAAAGTTACCTGCGCTTTTCTAAAACTCCAAATATAGTTCGATATGAAGATTCAGATTATTGAAATTATAACAAAAAAAAAACAAAACTAATTGAGGTTCGCCGCGCACAGTTCCTCACGATGGAGTCTGAGGAAAAGATTAAGGGAGAAATTTGTAAGGAAAGAACGAATGCTTTATTCATTCTTAATTCATTCTTCATTTGTTTGATAGGTCGATCCTTTAGATGCTGGCACGGACAACGGTTTCACATTCACCGCACCAAACTGGCCCACGGCACCGCAAGGAGTTGCGTACCGCATCACATCGAAGTATCCCTCACACCCTGCCGGATCTTTTTTCTACCCGCATCTCAGAAGGCTGCCACCTATAGCTACGTTTCAATTCATAAAGGTATAGCTTAAAATGTATATAATTAAGTTAACCATCGACTATAAATTATATCTTGTTTCATTTGTTATTCTCCCCTCAAATGAAATTTTTTGTTGTATGTGTCTTTAAACTTGGTATATTTAATGATTCAGAATTTTTACTCATCCATAATATTCTTGTATATGCCAACATACTGCATCACTGAATGTCCAATTTAAAGTAAATTCCAGAAGAGATACACAGTACCAAGAATGCAACTAAAACTTTCCCTCGACCCGATCTTTCGAAAGTTTCCACGTAGTTTATGTTTCAAAAGTTTCCCAAGTTTTTATCGCTAAGAAGTTATTTTTCCGATTCCAGACTCAGACTAAACTTATGCCTTAGGTGCTGGAATAAGTAATACTATCATCTTTTTATTTTTCTTTCTTGGCTTAAAAATAGGGAGGACTGAGTTCTAGCTGACGCACTATCAAGCTCCCGTTCAGCGCTGTTTTTCAGCCACCCCCTTCTGTCGCTATTATGCGAGAGCTGATAGTCATAGGCTCCCCACTCACTAGCTGTTCTATGTTAATTATTTATATTACATAATTTAATAAGACATAATTCTGAGATATCTCTATTGTCTACTAGCTCCGCGAATACGAACTCTCCGAAGTGTTCCATCGGGACAGCGACGACCGAAGATACGACGTCCTTCAGTTGGACAAAATGAACCATAATAGTATCGATGTTCTGGACGGCAACAGGGCCTTATCCATCGCCGAGGAAGTGGAAAGAGCTGAACAGGCGCCACGGATCTTTGCTGACGGATCTTTGACTACGCCTGATGGGGCTTATTCTTATTATTCATTGTAAGTTGAATTCTTAGTCACTTCTTGTTACACAGGCTTGTCTACTATGTCTCCACTGTTGAGACTGTTTAATCTATTCTTTGATCGTTTACTAGCAATATTTTTAATTCATATAATTTCTATACTAACATTAATCTTCCTATTTGTTATCCTTTAAAATTTATTGAAATTTTGCAAACTGAATTTTTTAGAAGTTTTGTTAATGCATTATGTAAATAGCCTTCAAATATATTCGTACTTC
Organism: Noctuana stator; assembly: GCA_018231225.1. Taxonomy (NCBI): domain Eukaryota; kingdom Metazoa; phylum Arthropoda; class Insecta; order Lepidoptera; family Hesperiidae; genus Noctuana; species Noctuana stator. The sequence goes on from DWQK01001673.1 coordinate 3,424, forward strand.
CTTCACTGTCCAAGTTTTCGTAGACTTTTCGTCTTTAATCAAAATTACGAAGAGACCATAATGTCCCTTTTCAAATTTATTCAAGCAATCTCACAAAATGTATTCACCCTTTCTATCTCATATTTGAACTTCAGAATGTAATTATCTAATTTAAGTTTCCAGACGGATACGAATGTCTCATTCCCGTAGAGTTGTTCGGCCGCAAACGAGCGGGCGGTATTTAGATTAAATTAAATATTCTTCAATCAAAAAGAAGTTAACTAAAAATAATAAAATAATTTTTAACAAATAAAGGGCTACAAATTGTGTGTTGATAATTACGCTTTGCACAGACTAAACTTTTAATTGACATAAAGTTACTTTAGGTACATTGTACATAGATGGCGTTACTGGCAGGTATTACCATACTAATTTCATTCAGTTTTAGTAGTGTATCAGACGTATCAACAAGTGTTTGTTGTCTAAATTTGCTTCTAAAGTTCCTTAAATAGTTCTCTAGTCTAATATCAATTCTTTGAATAGAGGTGATCCCTTGTTAACTGCGCCGTAAAACGAGCTATATTTCTTTTTAATAGTTCTCGGCATAGTCTTGGCTTACAGACGTTCTTTCTTAGAAATTTCTTTAAATGTTCTACATTTTAGTAGTTGACGCTAAAGAGCATTGAAGTTTTCCGATATAAAAACGTATTGGATATCGGTTTTTTTAAATTCTAATCTCACGGTTTATTTTATAACAGTGTCAGTCCGAAACACCTATATTCAATACCAGATTATCGAGCATTTGCCATCTGTCGCCCATCGTTGTTATGCACTGTCTTAGATTTTTCGGACAGCGGCTTGAAGGTAAATCAGTTATTAGAGTGCTGTCTGTTCCAACTCAGGACTAACAACACAGCAACAACAGAGGAACCACGATCAGCCAACGAATTGCCAACATCAGGACCAACGGCAAGCGAGAGGTCAGCACTGAGAAGCCTGGCGCGTCGCTACCGGGCGCGGCGGCGACGCAAGCTCCGCGCCGACAACACCGACCCTGCAGAGCGGAGGAAGCGAAAAAGAGCTAGTAAGATCTTTCATCTTCTTCTTCTTCTATCTTTACTTATAAAATTGTAGAAGAGTTCAATTATATTATGTATGTCTGTTGTCCGGCTTTAACGCAAAGACTACCGGACGGGTTTTGATGACACTTTTTAGTTATATAAAAAATATATTCATATGACATAATATATTCGTAGGCTATTATTTACTTTGAACCACAATATTCACTATGAATAACATATAAATACACACATACACACACATACATACTCACACACAAATTACAGTAATTTCAATTTTATATAAGGTACAAAAAACATGAAATTGTACTATGTACTGCCTACGCCATTTTATTTTGTTAACTAAAATATAATCTCTTAGTTCGATGCATGAACGGGTTACCTATAACATGGGTCTCGAATCAATACAGGGCATATGGTAGAATGTTCATACCTTTAAATATTTATCGACATAGAGCCCATAAACCTATTGATCCACCCTCAAAACAAAATGCATAATGGTTGCTCCTAATATATTCAATTTATGGGGACAATCACATATTTCTGTTCTTCCAAACGCTTTATTGCTCATCAAATCTGGTTGAATATAAGATAATTTAATTTTTTTTATTTAATCTCATCTTAGGACTGCTAGACTGCAGGGTATCGGATTGGGGCGAGTGGAGTCCGTGCCGCAGCGAAGGTGGATGTGTCGGCTCCGCGTTGCGCACACGAAGAATTATTAGACGTCAACGAACTGGAGGCAATCCTTGCCCACCAACAGTGCAATCCCGATGGTGCGCAACCAACTGCTCGTCGGCACAGCCGCGCGAAGACTGGCACAATAACCTCACGTAATCCTCTTCATTTGTTCCAATTCGAAATTCGGAACTACATTCTGTTCCATTTTCAAAATGACTACCCTTTTTAACACCGCTTGTAAGTGGCCATTGTTACACAATTCGCACTTTTGTTCTTTACTTTCATCTGTGTCTGTCCGTCCAAATGTATTTCTTTGTTTGGATGCCAATTTGTTTCGAGTGCATTCGATTTGAGTTCAATGTAAATTTTCGGTGTGTAAAAACCATAGTTGGTTTGGACTTTGTGTAAAAATACTTTAGTGAGAGACTGCCGAATCGGGATAGATAGACGTATATTGTTTGACGCTGTATTATTGGATGCTTTCTCTGCAATTTTGTTTCTTTGTCAATTATGCCATCGATACGTGATACGATATGTGACTCATGTTAGCTGAAGATTTAAATTTACGTGACGCCTAAATTGAGAATGAGATAGACACGAGATATAAACATTGATATTGAACAAATAATATGCAGTAGTTGTCTGAATTTAGTTGACTACTTTAAAAAGTTTCATAATTCACGTACTCGAGTAATTTAGGCTTCAGACGCACTGAACATCTAACTAAAATTAAAACCTTTCAAATAAAAATAAGTGCGTAAAACTTGTAAATTAATACTTATTCTTTTAAAATATCGTATATAAACTTCCGTTACCCATCACAGTATTTCGTAAATATTCTTCAATTGTACGTATGATAATATTGTAACTGTAAGTTAGCTAGCGTTGACACTTCAAATTATTTTTCCAAAGCTAGATTTTTATTTACATATTATACGCTCTAGTACAAAATGGAAGAATCAACGTGTCTTATGCTATTAACGTATAAATTATAATTAATTTAATGTATTCACTGGAAGCTTTTAGGTTGTCAAATTTCCTTCGCACTTTCTTTAACAGTAAGTCAAGTAATTGTGTTTGAAATTAAGTGTACCCATTTCGAGCCGAAAACGGAAAAACCATATTATATTCTTTTTTATATTATTACCTCATAAAGTGGCTAAAATTTCTACGTTGTTATAATAAGTAAGTTTTTTAACCAGTTTTCGGCTGAACATCAACTCTAGTTTGGATGTAGGATAACATAGCAATGTTCTTAAACATGAAAGTTCTATCTTCGAAATGAAGTGTTTGCATATGAGAGAAAATTTCTTACAGCATTTCATTATTTCATTGAGTCATTTTATAAGAAATAAAATATTTTAGACTAAAAACTTTGCCTTTTCTATTTAAACTGCTCTTTAATAGTTTTTAGCGGCTAGATTGAATAGAACACAGAATCAATAGTCCGCAGTTAGTCAATTAGACACAAATTAATATACATATCGCTTAAGTCTTGAGATTTGTGACGTAAACTCAATAAAACGTAGATACTTAGCGGGCGTAAATAAATCCAAAGATGCAGCTTTTATTTTTAATACATGTAAGTAAATTTAAATAAGTAAGTCTGTATTTAGTGTAAGTGATGATAGAATAAAGCCTTCTGTGAAATTATGTACCTATTTCATAATCGTTGAAATCTTCTAATTATACAAAATTAGGATGAAACATTTATCATTTGTAAGAAATTAAAAATAAAAAGTCATTGTAATGAGAAAGTAATTGTTCATCCGAGTAAGTTCGTCTAGTTCGTCTTCTCCACCTCTAGTGTTTATCTACTTTTATCGTGAACCTTCACGTTTTTTATTGGAGAAAGATAAGACATTAATTTTCATTAAGTAAAGGTTTGCATTACATTCTAAGATTGAAAAAAGATTAACCATTCGCTTAAGATATGCCAAAGAACAATTGAAACACTTCTACTATTATTATGAATTTCCATTTTAGTCAATTCATACATTAATTTTATTAATTTAGTTTGAAATTACATGTCATTACAACAATCTTAAAATAACAGTACAAATATCAATAAAATATTTTAGGCTGCAACCATTGTTGTAGTACTAATTATGAGTAGATTTGAGTTTAATTTTTTGTCGTAACAATGATTTCTCATTTAAAACAAAAGTTCTGTTTCTGTACAACTTTCATTATAATTATTATTTATGTATTTAAGAGTAATTGTACAAAAATGCTTATGAATCATTCTGTTGTTTACCAGTGTGAGCTGTAAAAATCTTTTTGACATAATTCCTTGATGTATTTAAATGAATGAAAATGAGTGTATGAATTGATTGTTATTATTTGAAGTATTTTGTCACATTTCAAGTCTTAGACAGTTTTATTATTAAAAAATAAAATAAAAAATTTGAAACTGTAAAATAGAGTGAAAAATGTTAACCTTAGCATAATAATTACTGAGTATGTGTATTTTTTACAATGTAAATTATTCTGATTTCAATAATAAAATGCAATAAATAACATTTTATCTAGTTTTATTTTGCTATCCTAAAAATTAAAAACAATAATAAATACCTAATAAACAAAAATAAATAATATAAATTTATCTTTACAAAGTATTTAAATATTTTATATCATTTTCTCTGAATGGTTTGTCATTTACAGCGCGACAAAGTAACGTTTAAAAAATTTACGTAATTGTTGCGAACAATTTGTCTATTGCCTGCAACTCACAGCTGAATATAAATAATTTAGATTTGCACAGCTCATAAATTAATATTTCACATTCTCAATTCAGTCCATAGGACTCCTCTCTTATACCCACCTCCGGTGGGACAGATGTCAATGAGTTGCAGTAACTTATCATCAGGTGCTCGTTAGCTACTTATAGACAATAAAAAAATACAATTTATGTAGTCAATTATGTACAGTGTACACACCTCAAATAAAACCAAGATACAAATTAAGTCGAACAAGCACCTTATTAGCTTCTCAAACATTAACATAAGCTAAAAGATTCGGTGGCAAGTGAGGCAATTATGGATTCCATTCACGTACCAAACGCCACTTGGCGCTTTACTTCGCGTTACTTGACAGAAATATCAATGCTCCACTATATATCTGCTGTATAAATCTAGAGTGATCTAATGTATCTGTATAAATGTAGAGTACTGTTATAAAAAGCATGCCTTACCTCGCCCTAAACCCCTTTTTTATGTACCACTGCTGTGCCCGGGTCTCTTCCCACAACCGGGGAAGGTCTGGAGCATACTCCACCACGCAGATTCAATTCACTTCACAATTCACGCTTCAATGCAGATTGATGGATGCGGATATACGGCATATCTTTATTTTCTTTGGGGCGGTATTAATAGCGGTGATAGCACAGTGGTTAGAGATCTAATCCTAAAAAATCAGGTTTAAATCTCAAGGTAGTTACGTTCGTTTTAAGCAATTTAGTAATAAGTTGTAACGATGTAGGGAAACATTCCGATAAAACTCACATGCCTGAGAGTTCTTCATAAATTTCTCAAAAGTTCAACAACCCGCACTTGGCCAGCGTGGTGGACTAAACCCTTCTTACATTTTGAGAAGAGAGCCGATGAAGCCCTCTAATACTTTGTAGTCAGTTTTAAACGCACCCGTGCTCCAACACTCCCCCTCGTCCGTCCTTATTCCTCGACGAATCGGCAGAACGCTTATCCCCGCTTTGATTTAGGGCTTCATTTAAAGGCGACAACGCTTCTTCTATGCTCCGTCCTCTTTGTATTTAGCCCACGGCTGCAATTAATTTTTATTAACGTTAATTTTAATTGGAACAAAAAAAGATGATTAAATTCTGCCCCTCTGTAAACATTTCCTGCATCATTACCAAAAAAATGATAGGTACCGTCAACAAAATTAACTGAAAATTAGCAGCCAAGTAAGCAACATCATGTTCCGCTAATTAAAAAAGTTATCAGCGATACAGCGCTTCTGTTGTGACGTAGCTTGCTCTAATTTTCATCGTAAAAAGTTGTACCGTGCAGTGCCGCGTCGTCATTACTCGACCCCCACATTTAAAATGAAGACGGGCTTAATATGAATTTTGACAGTTTAGAAACACAATGATCGAGCGAACTATCATGCCATACATTGCTAAAATCGTACAGTACAAAGTTGCATTTCAATAAGAAAACAAGCAATTACACGGTTCACTTTTAGTTCTCCTCGTACTCGCTAAGGGTGCGGCTAGTCGATGTATGGAGAAACTCAAAACTGACTTGCGTTTATCGTAAACTTCAAAAACTTGGCAGGCAGGTCAGACGTAACATCAGTAAAACATTTGAGAAGCTATTGTTTAACACGTGTATCTACATACAAGGAGACTCATCTCCTTGTATGTAGATATACGTATACGCTCACACACTCACAGCATAATAATCACGTTCACTCACACATTAAGACGCTGCCGCCATTGTAGTGCTTCACTGCATGCTACTACCACATTGCGTCCGGTTATTTTAAATGTCTGTGCTAGAAACAATGATTTTTGTAGAGATTTAAGGTAGTGGTTTGCAATAGGTGTGATTAATAATTATATCATAAGTGTGTATATCATTATTATGCAATAATTGAACTTAATATTATGGTGATATTATATTTGTATAGTAAAATGTTCATTCTCTACTGCAGCAGTGTATTTGACTGTGAAATAGCATCAGACCTTTACTGCATAAAGAATTTTAACTATTAAATCCATAAAGACAGGAACTCCCATAAAATGAGCGAAATTCCCATTTAAAACGACTTGGTAAAACAAACAAGGTAGATAAACTGAATGGTAGAAAATAATATCATGTAACTGAAAATATATGGAGTATCATTACGCGACTAATTTCCATATTATATGTACTTTGGAAAGTGGCTTTGTAAGCGCCGAAATGGGTACCCCACTTTGATCATTAATGTGAAGTGTTAACGGTTATAATGGCCTGCGTTATCTTCACCGGGAAAAGTTCGGAAAAAACGTGAAATTTTATTCCCCAAAGTCGGTATTTAGATTAGGGTTGTGACAAATCTTCACATGTGAATATAATGGGTGATAAAAAAGTTCATAAGCTTAATAATCACATAAGTCTAGCCGTTATCATTATTATATACCTAGTCATTCCTTTTCAATGTCGGAATTATGTGTGTGAGTGTATGAGTGTGTGTGAGCAGAGAAAGTGAGAGATATACTCGTAAAGAGGCATGGTATTGTAATGAAGAAAGATTTTGTTTTGAAATGAAACGTTAGTTTCATCACAACTCTTGTACTTCTGTTCTGGCAGTACGATAATTCGTTAATGCACTTTTGACAACCCTAGTTGCAGGGCTGAAGTTCCGATGTTGTTTTAGAATGGGTCCTTTGGGAATATACCTGGAGTATTAGCTGGCATTCTCTGTAATAATGGCGTAATTGAATTTTTTGTCCACTTTGTAGATTTACAAATTATTAAATTGAATATAATATTACAATGTAGGTATGTATTACGCTTTTATTGAACATTCTTCTCAATATTTGATTGATTAAGTTAGTTTTGTGGGTTCTTAACTCCCTCAATTTATAACCGATTTTGAAATTAACATAATACATTTTGCACTGGACATTTGGCCGAATATTCGTATTCCGTTGAACCTATTCAGCCCATCTCTACTGATCGTCCCAAGATTCCAAGAGAGACACAATGAACGATTTCCAAAAGACACAACCACGTCACTGACCCGTCACCTCAAAATTATGTCAAGGGTACAACAAAATTCCGTTCCAGCACCTTTCCCAATAAAAAATCCAATATGGCGAAACGAGTTTAGGCTTTCGCACCTATCAAAGCCTTATAGGAGACAATAGAGAAACAAGCCAGTATGTATAGTTGTCTAGATGTTTATCTCTCGTTGTAATGGATACCTATTTGTAATGCACTTCCTTTCGTCCGCGTGGATTTCATAATTAATTGTATCAAGAAATCACTTTGTAGGTACTAACTTTGCGCCTACTTTTCCCCCCCCCCCCCCCTAAGAGGTAGAACGAAAATCCTTTTTTATCGGATGCTTTCGTCATAAAAATAAAATAACACAGTATCCAAGTTTCAGGTCTACGATCAGCGGTTTGGGATGAATGTTGATCCATCACTCAGTCAGGACAAAGGATTTTATATGTATAGATTTCAAAGAATCTGTTAAATAAATACATATTTGAGGATTATTACTTACTGTCTGCCTGTTGCTGATGTTGCTTATAAATATTAAAACATCCAAATGAACAATAATATTAATTTTAGTATGACGATAAAGGCATTTACAGATGAACGCATCCGTCGAACCGCACCGGAAGCGCTTCCGTTCCGCCTGCCGCACGACATTATTCATAACCGTTTCGTACTTTAGAGAAATCGACTTTGAGTAACTGCATTCGTTTTTTTAAATTGGGATTAAATTTAAAGCATTAGATAGGTATATTATCATTATTATTGTTGGTTGTTTCGACTTGGATACCTCTATTATTTCATAACTGTACCCTCTTGAAGGGATCAATTCGAAGCGCCTTTCAGTTAAAACTTTTATTTTCTAACTTGATTTATTTATTATGCTCATGATTTATAATTATGATCTTATGTGTTTTTAAGTATCTTAAATACAAACTATGTAGATCAGATATTAAATGGTCACTGTAACCGGTAGACAGTCTAACTTTAATATGGGATAGAAGTCTGAGGTCAAATAGGGTTGCGTTTCTGTAAAACCACGATCAGCTAACAAAAAAGCTGTTTTCAATTATGGATAATGACGACAACGGTAGTATCGTCGCTGGTAAAATTTTTACAAGTTCTACCATTACATTGTGCATATGCGTACATATTTGTTTATCAGACTGTAAAACAGGATCTCTATAAACGCATTTATTGGGGATAGAACAGTCGAAGTTATAATCGGCTGTGATTTAGGTCAAAATTTGAATTTACCGGGTTGGCACTATGAGAGTTGTAAACTGTCGAATTGGGGCAAGGTTCCGAATTTCCTTCCAAGTTATATTGACAATAATTTGATACAATTTACCATGCGTGTACACGGAACTAAGCAATTTATTTAATACTCTACACTGTAGAGTTATATAGTATGTCATTAAAATGTTAATAAAATTTATTGTTTGCTTTGTAGGTATATTGTACCTTTTCATAATGCATTTTTCAATTAACAAGTGTAATGCACTCTACCTTTTCTAAGTCTCTCTTACAAAATTTCTACTCCAAGATTGTCAGGTGCAGATCGACATTAAGCGATATGACCGCTTATTTAACATATGCATACCTACCTATCGCATACATATACATTTTATTTTGGTTAAAAAATACCTGTTACGTCGATAAATCTTTCGCGTGTTAAAAATTGTTTCTTGTTTCTATTTTAACAAAAAGTAATAAAACCTCATCGTTTTAACATAGTTGCTAATACTTTCGTGCCGGGACTTGTTTTGTTTAGAGCTATTCTCGAATCCGAGTTTGTTCCGAAACAAAGGAAAGTATTTGGGAAGTTTTTGTAATGATACCGCTCGGGCGATTTATTTTTATAGTAGCATGATGTTCGCGACGCGCGATTTTATAACTTACAAAAAAAAATGTTTTATAGCGCTCATTAACATTGTTTTTATTTTTAATCGACTTCAAAATAAGGTGGAAGTGTCCCAATTCGACTGTACTTTTAGCTTCATTTATAACTGATTTGGAATTTGTAACAAACAAACCATGTAATTTTTAGTCACTTAAATTTCCAATCACTTTAGTTTTTCGTGCACAGCCCCAAACATTACCACCTAAAATATACCTATTTACCTAAAAAAATTCCATGAAAAATAAATAGTAACATTGGTAATTGTAAAAGAACTCCAAAACAAAATTAAACAAACATTTAGCAATTGAAATTAGTAACAAGTCTATCCAGATAAAATTTCTTCATTTAAACATAAGAAAATTGTCTTCAAATTCTAAGCTTTGTTCGGAGTATTACAAGAACAATGAAAATAAACAACCAATTAACGTCGACAATCCGCAATGAGACATGTCCACTAATTAGCGGTACTATTTGTGGGGCTTAATCTCGACAATTAGATCACGCTTCGGGCTAATGGTTATATTGTTGTAATGAGCGCGGGTAAAGGACTTATTAGAGATAGTGAGGATCTAATCTTAACAAATATTATAAAGAGAGAGTTTGAATTTTGTGAGTTTCTTTAGACATGTAAGATGGTCTCTAGAAACACTAAGTATAGTGTTTCAAATAAGTATATTTGAAAACATTTTTCACCATTTTAAAGGCACATACCTACATTATTCCAAACGGTCATAGATCAAATAAATGTATAAAAAAAGTATGTCACGAGTATATTAAAATTTGTTAGTTACTTAGTTAAGTAGGCCAAATCGTTAAAATGGACAAGTTTCTCAATTCGTTTTGATCTTTTTTAAACTACTTAAGTACAGTTTTTTATTTATGCACGCAATATTAAAATATTTATTTATGGACTTTAAATATCTGAATAAAAATTATTATTCGCGAACTAGTAGTAGTACCTACCTATTATATTTTGTATCGTGCTTAAAGCAACATACTTATGCTGCTAAAGGTACGTTACCTTACGTAGGTTAGGTTACCTTACATTGGTACTTTACTATCTTCTTATATATACTTTACTATCTATAATTGTTATATGTAAGCTATATTGATAGGTAGTCTCTTTAAAATATAACATATTTAAAAACTTTACTCGAAAAAACCTCGTTGTCCAAATACGAGTATTAAACGCAGCAAATGAAAATGAAATTGGCGTGAACATTTCGGAATTTGGACCAATATTTACTTTGCTGATTGCCTAATCATCCCCTAAATATTCCATTTGTCTCGCCAATAACGTTGCTCGCTGTGAAATGTCATATTATTTCGTATTATAGCGTAGACATCAGCCCCCCAAATTGTGGTTACTTTGTCCACTTACTTTTAATAATCACTAGCTGTGCCCCCGGGTTTCATCTACATTGAGAATTGCAACGTAACGCTTGATAGTATGTATAGCCTTTCTCGATAAATAGACTATCTTACACTGAAAGAATTTTGGAAATCGGTCTAGTAGTTTCTGAGATTAGCGCGTTCAAATAAACAAACAAACTCTTCAGCTTTATATTATTAGTATAGATAAGGTTAGTATACGCTCGATGAACGTTTAACAATAAGGTACAGCGGCTTTAGGCGCCCTTTTGGCTAAGGTATAAATAAATGTATTCGCAAAGCAAGCTCAGAGCCGCCAGAAAGTAAAGCCTCCAATAACGTGTTGCAAACATTGTTCTTTTATAAAGTAAGGGGAACCCATAAACCATACTGTCTTGTTCATAACCACAAATCAACCACAGCTTACTTTCTTCGTACACCATAACGTACAAGTGGGCCGTATTGAACGTTACGTGTAAGAAAACAAGGCTGCATTTTGTTTGTTTTAATTTAACTTGTTCAATGTCTGGAGCCATAGAGCGCAAGAGTGATAGAAAGACGCAGATGTATGTAACGTCGATTACTTCGCATTGGAGCAGCGTAGTTTATATAAGAAACAGTGGAAAATTTACAGCACGTTCTTTAGAAATCGCAGAAGTCTTCTTTTTTGTCAATTATATTAATATATAAAGCTAAAGAGTTTGTTTGTTTCTTTGAAAGCGCTAATCTCTGGAACTACAAGTCGGATTTGAAAAATTCTTTTTGTGTCTGATAGCTACATTAATGAGGAAGGTTA
>DWQK01001674.1:0-14958 GCA_018231225.1 Noctuana stator
TAATTAATTTGTAGATTTTTGTTAATTATGGATTAAGGAAAAAATTCCGCGCGCATTTTTTGATATGATATGAGAATTATTATGAAATGAATGACATGACATAATTTATTCTGACTTTGACACTGACCGGACTCTGACATAGTCACAGACTACTTAAATGTAGACATAATTATTTATTCTGTGTCTAGTACCTATTGGATTGGTTATACCTAGGTAGGTAGGTATAATCTGTAATTTCCATCGAGGTAGGTTGGTCTTATTAGTTTGGTAGGTGAGGAAGTACCTACTGCGTATTCTTCTTTCGTAATTGATGATTTCCATAAATTTTGCACTAAAAGTTGACTTACGAAAGACTTTTTATGGCTTTAAATTATGTTCAAATGTTTTCAGACGCAAATAGAGATTATAGAATATTATAGTATTTTTATATTTTACCTGTGAATCTATTTATGTCACTGCCTACTGATTGTCAATTGTCAAATTTGGCAATATTTTACACAATGTTTACGTTTTTGTTGTTATAACAACATCAAATCAAATTAATAAAATAAATCATTGGTTAAAATAAATTGCTGTTGGTTAGTGCACATGCATTTAACATTTATAACTGCAACATAAATATTAAAATTAAATATGATGATGTTAATAATTTTTTAGGCCTAAAATTTATAAGACGAGGATACTCTAGAAATCTAGAAATGTTCTATAAGTGATACTCCTTAGATTTAGAGAATGATACCTCAAAATGCCGAAAGTAATCGAATTAACAGTCGAATTAGAAGTCCAGAGGGTATGTAAATTTCTTTAAGATTTACCTACAGAACATTTTCAATTTTAAATCTAGCAAATTTTTTAGGAGGCAAAAACTCCTACACCTCTGTGTCATTTAATGCAGTTAGTTAATTTATCAATTTATAACATAACAGTAATTTTAGAACAAATCGTGCCAATCTCCATTATCATGAAGCTATTTAGGATTTGAGAAATGTGGAAATGATCAGTAATCTTTGGCTATTGTAATCAAGGTATCATGTCCCGGCGTGTGGCTGTGCCAGGATGGCAGAGTTTCTCTAACAGTGTTTGCTCTCGGCACAAGTTACCAAACCTGCTTGCTTCCACCCAACTTTCCACTACTTTTCAAAGATGTCTTTTACTTCCGGAAGAGGTTTCAAGAAAGCTGCGCCCTTAATAATATCTGTTGTTTACTTAGTAAGTTATTTGCACATATTGTTAAACATGAGGCAAATGAAGAGGCCTAAAAGAAATGTTGATTTTGGTAAAGAGTAGTATTTTCACCCACAGAAGATGAAACTATATACTGCGAGCTGATTCAATGGTGCCAGGACTGCTCCTCTGAGCAGTGTGTTATCCTTGCTCAGTACCTTGGCTCTCTAAATGACGTACTCTTTCCACCTCACATGTGCTCCACTGATGGTGTTGATTTGCTCATGAGGCGATCTAAGGAGTTCCCGGTAAAAATATTTATTGTATAGAATGAATCGTTGACATGTTTAATCAAAAGTAGTAAATAGACAAAACTTATAAAATATAATCTGCATTTTTTTTTAATAATCTTAGCCACTGTTTTAATTAAAAAGATATTTAAGAAAAAAATAATTTATGAAAGAAAAAGGAAATGGAATGCTATTGGAAAAAAAATAAACAGAAAAATTAAAAAAAATTTTTTTTAACTACAGTAAAATATTTCTGTACCTAGTCATATAGTTACTTACATCCAATTTTACTGTATACATGACCTATACTATTTACAGGGAATATTGGCGCCAAAAATAGAGATAGCAACAAAGGTACGAATAGATGAAGTGTGGAACCATCCATCACATTTGCTGAGTTCAGTGAAGATCAAGACTTGCCACTGCAAGCCACATCCTGATGTTGAGGGCTCCAGGCAAAAACAAGTCTGCCATTCTGCACAATACCATAGGTAGGTATTTTCTAATATATTAAATTCTTGTATCACAGTGCTTTTAACAAATACTCCTTCAAAACGGCTTGAATAATTCTTATGAAATTTTGTGTGTATATTCAGTAGATATGAGAATTGGATGTAAACTATTTTTATACCCCTAAGTTATTTCCTTTTATTACAGAAACAAATGTACTAGTCACAGAAGGCCTCCGTCGATGTCTCGGTCGAGGTCGCGGTCTCGCTCTACTGGTTCCAGGTCTTGCTGTAGTCTAGACAAGGATCCGGGGGCGGTCAATTGCAGGTGCCCTAGGTAAGTTGTTAACATTATATCATTATTATTACGATAATATTTATTTCTTGAGATCGATATTATTTTAATAGGTTGTGAGACACACAGTTCACTTTTGATAACTTGTAATGTTGGTAGACACACAGTTCACTTTTGATATCTTGTAATGTTGGTAGACATACAGTTCACTTTTGATATCTTGTAATTCTACTACTTATTGAGGTATGTGATCCCCTTATAATGACGTAATGATGACGTAAGATTCGTGTGTTCCCCCCTCCCCCCAGTCCTATAGCCCCCTCTCGAGCGTGTTCGCCGCGCAGAGGGCGCCCGTGTCGCGAGTACAACGTGTATAATGTCGAAACGGCCGCTTCTAATGTTTGGAGGGGCATTCGTGCTTCTAACTATACTTCGCATGACGAGGATTTCAGGTTTTCAGTGTTAATAGAATATTAGTTGTTATAGAATTATACTAGGTTGTATTGTAGGCTTATCTTAGTTTGGAAGTCTAAGAGGGTCAACTTTTAAGTTTCATACCTATTTTTTTAACATACCTATATTATGTAGTTTGTATGACTATTGTTTACTGGCGAATAATGATATTGGTACTTTGAGTGGGTACATTGATTGTAATGCTTAGATATTTTTAGATAGATCTCTTATGACCTGACAGCTGATCAACGTTCAAACATGTTTGTCAAATGTTACGTGCTGTTTGTACGGATTGATCAAACACGTTGAAACTGCTTTAACTAACACAGAGTTCAGATGTATCGGTTTTTAATATTATAGACGAAACTAAGCGTTTGTTTGACTAACGTCCTTAGCACGCGTCCAAACATGTTCAATTCAACATGCTCAATCAAAAAAGTTTTAAACAAATCAAACACGTCGAACATAGCTGTAGGTTACTGTAGAGCTATAGAGATAGAGTCTGTAGACTACCAAATTGCTTGACAAACACAAAGTTTGACTATTGTTTGAACACTTCGAACATTTAGTGCAAATTGCAATGTTAACGAACATACAAAAGTTTTCAAACAATATTATAGAAATTTATTGCATTAAGTACTCCCATTTATTTATCCGAATATATTTTCAGATCTAGTACCGAAACAGACAAAGCAAATGATAATGTCACCAGTGAAGATAGGATGTACAAGCTGCTTCTGGAGAGCCGCTACATTGAACAAGATCATATGAACACCACAGTTCACAATAATGTAAACAATTACAATATGAGAATAACTCCATGTGTTTGTGAAATTTGCAAACGTTACCACGAACTATTCCATACTGATTTGGCTGAAAGTTGATAAATCTTTTGCTTTAAAAATAGAGAAGGTATATAGGTATGTATATTGTTTCGGAACAGTATATGTAAATATAAACGATAAATATCATGACTTAGAAATTTATAAAGTTTTATATGTGTACAGTATCTAAGTATCTTTTAAAAAAATAATTTGTTTATTTATTGTTTAAAATGAAATGTGTTAAGATTATGCACTTCGATGTAAACGCTTATAACGTTTCTTAATATTGCACTGTGATAAAATCAAGTTAACTCTAAATGATGGGTCTATAAAAAAAATATTTAATTTGAATTTTGTTTGAATAATCATTGTTTGTACATAAAATATTTATTGGAAGTAAGTTAGGTACATTAGAATCGCCCTGTTTTTCTTCTGAGTTGTTTTTATTTATTAAAAAAGGTGAAATGTAAGTTCTGATGAAATTTATTGATTATGAAATAAAACCAAGTTAAAATAATTCTATGTTGTATTCATTATAATATTAAATTCATTATAAGAAGTAAGGTAACTTAAAAATTATAGTTTCCTATTTTATGGCTCCTCTTCAAATATGGATATACTTAAACTAAATAAATTATTACAAGATGATCATTGACTATGCAACTGAAATCTTGATGGACAAAACAAATCGCAATATTTAAATTCCAAAATTCAGTTTTATGAGCAATAAGGCAGTGTACGTAAATATTTATTTCTATTAAAATTAGAATTTAAAATTCGGCACTTATATATTTACAAAATGATTTTTACTTATCTTTATAGATATAATAACTAAAATTTAAGCTATTAATTAATGTATAAGATAGTGCTTTTTTATTTTTCTATCAGCAAGAGTTCTCTTGTTGTACAAAATAAAGCAGAAAGGGTGAATTGTAGAATTTATTCAAAAAACAACACATTTTTCAAAATGTGGCTTTGAATGGAAAAATGTGAAAAGAATTACCGGTATAGTATATATTGTGATATTATAATAAGCAATTATATTAATAGACACCATTATAATACGATAATGTTTGTATACAATTATTTACTTACATTTATTAATAAAACGTTATTTTCTATATAATTCTAATTACTTTTTGTTTGCTATGGACGGAAGACGTTTCACTATAGTCATAGTCAGCCTTCATGTGAAACAATTATAATAATTAGGTAATCTATATTTGTACATTCACATATTATTATAATAATATTAATTTTAATATAATATTAATTATTGAGACTTACCCTAATATGCACCTATATTAAAATGTTTTACAGTTCAAAATCGCAGGTATATTCTGCATAACCTTATTTTAACTTTACGCAAATTTCTCTATTTCTTTAGAAGAATTTCATAATATATTATTCACAATTAAACAAGTTATTTATTTATAATCATATTGTAATAGAAAACGAAACTGTCTTTAAATTCAAACTACCCTCCATTTACCATTCTCTCTTCAGGATTTGCGTAGGTAGGTACCATCAATAATATTTTGAAATTCAACCTTAAATGATTTGAATTTCGAATCGAATCCTAAAAAAAGTATTAAATCTGGAATATTGTATTACAAGTATTAAAACATACTATTTTTATACCTTCTACTGTAACATTATTATTATAGCTCTGTGGTATACCTTAATATTTTTTTTTTATTGACTATCTAGCACCACATCTGTCCACACACAATGTGATCCACTACTCACACTAAGTTACCGCCGAATTCGCCATGACTGCTGGTCCTGTCATGGCGGTTAATGAACTCCAAATCGAAATTTGACTGAACTGTATTGTAAAATGGGCCTGTTTACCGTATACTTATGGCCCTGCGCGTGTGCGGGAAGCGTTCTCTGAAGCGCGCGTTGTTATTATTGCGTACACGTAAACTTAGTGTTAAAGCTCTAGAGTGCGATAGTAGCGCCCTCTCGCTTGCGACTGCCGTGTTCCCCGCTACGTATCCATAGACAAAGCGACCGCTGTGCGATCCGCGCAACTTAAGCATATATAAAGTTGACCCTGACACACCACACCACTAGGGCGTGTTGACGGTAACCTTATGCCCTTGTGCGGCGGACCTTTCCTTCGAGCGCGCATACTGAGTACAATCGAGTACGAATGCTGCGAGCGCCACTAACGCGAACACGGAGTAGAAGACCGCAAGTGCGATGAGGGCGCCCTCCGCGCCGCCCTCCCACACGCGGCCCCCCCGCGCACCTCCCAGGTAGCCGAAGTTAGCGAGCGACTGCGTCCCGTTCGGAGGAGGGCACGGCGATTGAACTATTATGTCTACGTGAGGTCGCTGCAATACAGAAGTAAGTAGGTAGGTAGAATTTAGTTTTTATTCACAGTTTCAATATATTTATTTGAATAGTGTAATAGTTTATGGAGCTTTTGTGTGTATGTGTGTGTGTGTTCGCATCAGGGTATGTGATCTAGCTTCTTAGAACCCTTTTTATGGTCTTTTATATTTATTAAGAGTACCGTGTTGTATAGGTACTCATTCCTTTGTGATAACTCAACTAAATAATTAAAGAAAATATAAACTCAACACAAACCTGTTTATTAGTGCATCTGATTTCTTTACTAATACTGCTCTTCAACGCTGTCTCGCTGAGTTCCCTTTGCAGTATCTCCACGATGGCCCACCGCGATGGGGACACGTACTCCAGCCACCTCGTATACCATGGTACGTCTAACTGGTGCAACATCACTCCGTTCACCAAAGTGCTGAGAAATAGGCAGAACCCAGAGATGGCAGCAGCCGTCTTCTCCCTTGGGATTACAAATATGGATGCCCTACAGAGCATTTGTATGCTGACCAGGTATAGTAACATGTAACCTGCAATAAGAAACCACTGTTTTATTTCATTTGAATCTCTTTTCATACTTAAACTTAAAATTAACATTTAACATTTAGATTCCTGTTATCCGCCGGGGTTTTTCTGTAATCGTCTTTGTGTATTTCCATGGCACTCACGACAAAGGGAATCTTAGTGTGGGGGCGTGACTGTGAAGCGATTTTTATTTATTATAAAAAATTTAATAATGAAAATTGATTGATTACCTAAATAAATGTAGAAGCCATCTAGGGAAGTCGGCGTTTGAGCGTAGAGCCCACTCATGGCGTAGCTCGGCACTAAGTACGCCAGCCAAGTGAATGCTGCCGACCACAACTCCAAGAATTGCTAAAAACAACAATAATAAATTGTAAAAGTAGGTAATTCTTAAAGGTGCAATTGTAATGTACATAATTCTATAGCGCAACTTAACATAATTACCCCGCCGCGTGTCCCTGTTACTGTAGCTCTGATAGTGAGCCACAGTAATACGAGCTATGCGGTCACACACATCATCCGATGTCGCTCTATGCGTAACATTATGCACAAATATTCACGTCGAACAGTATGAATACGGTGTGTCAGTAGAGGCCGACTGCCACGTCGCGCATTACGTGCCACCGCAGGGCGCTCGCCTCTCTGATACTCAGCCACAATAAAACCGTAATACGGGCCATGCGGTCAGACACATCACTGAGTAAAAGAACCGATGTCGCTCTATAAATAACATTATGCAGCAATACTCACGTCGAACAGTATGAAAACGGTGCGTGAGTAGAGACCGACAGCCACATCTCGCTCTACGTGCCGCCGCAGCGCGCTCGCCTCTCTGATACTGAGCCAAAGTAATACAGGCCATGCGGTCAGACACATCACTGAGTAGTGGTAGCCGATGCGGTCATTTTGGGTTAACTGCAAGGAATATGAACAACTTATTATAACGTAAAATGTCGCTCGGAAAGTACAGGTAAAGCACCGGCTGTTCTGAGGAAATTCTTTTTTCAAAGTTTTCTTGACGAAGTAAGTCAAGAAAATTTTGAATATCATTGAATGGTTAAGTTTTGGTTAGATATAAATAAATAAAAATGTTACAGAAGATTTTATTTAACGTTTAAATGCTGTTCACCTTAGCATCAGTGGCCGGTAGATCCCAGAAGATAGTTCCAGTGATGAGCGACATGATGGCTGCAATTAGAATGCGCGTGATCACATTGGAGAGCGTCGTCATCTGGGTATATAGCAGGCTTTTTCTGAAATGTATTATTAAAATTTTTATTACTTACTTAAAGAAAATAAAATAAATTTAAGATCCATGCCCAACAGTGATTCGTGATGATGATGATTAGTAGGTAGAATTATTGGTCGTTCAAAGTAATTTGTTTTACTATTTTCATTAATTGATTAGCACAGGCAGCTTGAGCAAACTACACTAATTAATAATACAAATGGCCCGGCTAACCCGGCTTACTAAATTATAAGATACGCACTGCAGCAAGGCGGCGGCCTGCGCAAGCGCATGCGGTCGCGCACGCGGCGCTGGTAGCGGCACGGGCGGCGGCGGTTCGGGCGGCGCCAGCGCGCCCGCGAACACACCCGCCAGCGCCTCGATGCGGCCCGACGACTCTAGCATAGCCGCCGCCGACAGGTCGTCCAGCGTCACCAGGTCCACTGCAACCACACTACTTGTTATAATAGAACAACAGGTTACCAGTTTCACTGTAACCACTGACAAATTCGAAGTCGACGTTGCGTAAGCGAGATTGCGCTGTCGTCTTTAAATGTACGTCAAAGCTGAGCTCCTTAGAAGGAGACCAAACAAGGAAAGCAATTCGGGCGGAGTTTGATATTAGAAATTTATTTCACAATAAAATCTTAACTAAGTGAAGTACAAAACAAAAAAGCAAAAAAACTAGAGGTAAAACAAATTAAGTCTCGAAGATTAAACTTACGGTAGTAATCAGAAGGATTCTTGAAAGCAGGACAAGGATAATCTATTGAAGCGAAATATGGCAACATGTCTCTTCTATAACCGCTGAACATCGTTCTACCAGCTGATATTAAAACCACCTATAATAAAGTACAACATTAAACATCAATGACATAAATATAAAAAAAGTATATTAAATATTGGTCTTTCGAGCCGGATTTAAAACAAAAAATAAACCAAAATCTATTACCTTTGTCAGCATTGCAAATATCTCATACGTCGGTGGGTGCAAGGACATTATAACAACTCTGCCGGTACTGGCCCAATTTCTAAGATACTCTACTAAAAAGAACGTATCGAATATATCCATTTCCTTAGTGGGCTGGTCGAGGACCAGTATCGCCATGTCCAGTAACAATTGACACGCTACGTTCAACCGCCTGATCTCTGACCGTGTTAGGCGTTCCACATTTGTGTCCCTGACCTGTTCCAGACCTAACTCTTCAATAAGAACATTTATCTGCAAAGAAGAGAACATTAAATGTTTATATTGTAGTGCGATCCCAAAATCTCATTTCTAATTGCTCTAAAGCGTTTTGTTATCGATGTTGTCTTCTTAGATGAGTAGAAAATAACTTATCCATAATATGTAATTTACCCGAATTTGAAGCGCGCATAGCCCCTAAGTAGTGTGGATCGCAAGCGACCACATTTTTAAGCAACCACAAGCACGGTCGGTACTTGAAGGGTTAGCGCCTGTGCCAAAAACCTGGTCGGTGGCCCTTTGGGCGGTATGATAACATTCAACACGGGTTAGCCACTAACCCGTATCTCCACCAATCTGCGTAGGAGACATGTGGTGTAGTATGCTCCAGGCTTTCCCCGGGAGAGAACCGTGCCCAGCAGTTGGAAATAAAAAAGGGTTGAAGGCATAACTTACCCGATCCCTATCATCCATCTTGACCTGATTGTGTTTGTTTCTCGGCCTTCGCAACGAGGCGTGAAATCTAAGTGTGTGCTCCACCGTCATAGCAGAACATAACGAGGTATCCTTGCGGACATACGCCACTACCTTCCTTAACGTCGATGATGCTACAGGCTGTCCGTTTAATACTATGTCTCCCGATAGTTTCTGAAATTGAAAGGAAATAATGCTCGGTTACTATAAAAATAAAATTAGGTAAATGCCTTTTAAAGGCACATGCTGGGTGGGCGCCTATTTGTCAGGGCGACGTAGACAGTAGTACGGAAACCACTTTTTCTAATTGTTTTGTTTATACCACCTAGTGTTCTATATGTGTCAATTTCTATTATAATGTTGTTTCTTGTTAGACAAAAAAAACTTTATTCTATTCTAATAAACCGGACATATCTGTTATGAATATGGTTTTGAGGGAAAGCTTTTAGCCATGACAGCAAATCTTATCTTTTGCTTACCTTGCGAGCACCAGCCAAGACGTCCAGAAGACCAGTGGCCTCATGCTGAGATGTCGCTAATACTGCTAAGATCTCTCCAGACTTCACCTCGAAACTTAGACCAGACACCAGTAACGTGGATTTATTCTCTGGTGATGTTATTTCTAAACTATTCACCTGTAATGTCGACAAAACTTACTTGACAAACTTCTACGTACAAATCATATTATTGCTGGCATAGAGAAATTTACAATGTTCGGTACGCACGAGTATAAGCGGATAAAACGACCATAATTAAGAAAACTGTTCAATATTACAGATCGCAGTTAAACAAATGATACTCACATAATAATTAGGATAAATATATGCAGAATGGGTGTAGCCATCTAGATGGTCGCCAGGCCGTAGTGTGGAGTGCTTCCTGGACTGTGCCAAGGACATGTGGCTTCCGGCTTTCGACATGCGACCGCCCAGGTGAGACGATGGCATTAAATAGCTGGAAGTGGAACACGATTCATCGTCCTTTATTAACACAAAAATGTATTGTATTACTGTTTTGTACATTAATGAATTGTGTGATTTTCATGACATTGGTTTAGTTTGCGAAGGTTAAATCCAAATGCTGTCAGATAAATTTTTAAATATTATATATTTGCCATATACAGAGCATGGATGGAAGAAAAAGATGAAGAGACTATTGTTTCTTGTCCATATATTTAAATGTTGATAAACTATGGTAGAATGAGGAAAATTTGGGTAAGCCGTTACGTTTTAATAACTCTAGTGTTCATTATCGAGGGTAAACAAAGTTTCATTAAATTATTTCGTAACTTGTTTTGATAGGTGTTGATTGGGTTTTTAATAAGTACTTACTCTAAAATTCGGTACTGAGTACTTTAGGCTATGTCTCCATTCTCACCTTTGATGATCGTTATCGGGCACGAAGTCAGCGACGCTGTTCCGGCGGTGGTTATAGGAACGTTGCGGCCTAGCGTCCACGCCGAGCAGGTTGGCCTCGCTCACTGACTTGTGCCGCGAGCTCGTCCAGTGCGACTCGCCACGGATGCCTGCTTGCTGCATCGCCACTAGTGGAACGCCAGTCGCGTGCTGGCATAATGTTAAAGACTTAAATAAAATAGCATAAAGAAATATAAGCAGTTCTCTTGTACTGTAACCATGAGCATCATACGGGTCTTCACAAACTTGGCCTTGGGGACCAGAATTAACAACAGGGGTAAGCTACAATAGATCAAATTAGTCGCTGTGGCTGTTGGGTCAAAACCCACCCTCGTCTATCTAAATATTAATCTTAATGTATGAATGGTCCTTCGAGCCGGATAAGAACGTAACATTTTGTTATCATTTTAACCTAACAAACAGCAATACACAATATAACATAACATAACACAATATTAATAATAAAAAATATAAAAGTTACCTGATAAGACGTATGTAAGTTTTGCATTCTGAAATCAGGGTCCGATCGATATTTGCGACTATATTTGTAGTTAGTGGACGTTTCGTTGTCTGAACTGTCATATCCTGATGATGTTTCGCGGACACCTCGGCTTTGCCTTTGTATTCTAGGAGACAAAATAAAGCGGTCAACTTTAAACATGTACTACGAGTAGGTATAAGTATAAAATAGACAAATAAAACAAAATTTTAAATTCCACTCGACCGTACCTTGGCACAGATTTCATACCGCTTCCAATCGATGTTTTCGGTTTAGGCGTTCCAGATCGTTGTGAACCATTGTGATTTGGTGGGAACACTCGAGGTAATCCAAATTTGAGATACGTATACATATTTGAACCGAGGGCTGACCTATTGAAGAAATTATTATAATAAAACATATTTAGAAGATTTTTTAGCAGCTTAGTGAAAGCAGAAGACTATTTTAGCATCAAAAGCGGCAGCAAAACGAGGAAATGAAATTCTTTCAGGTATTTTTTAACAAAGATTTTTATTTATATCTATAACGCACATAGTGTAGGACGATTCAACAGCTTTTAGAAAATTTAACACTATAGGGGTAGAAAGTGGAGGCCCGAAGGCCCTTCACCAGAACCTTACATCTGGTGCACACCTCAGAGTTTTCGGTTGCAGTGATCACATCGCCAACTACATGGAAAACAACCCTTGCTACACCAATGTTTACAGCATAAATCCCCATACTTACTTAGGCCCATATCTCGGGTGTGAGAGTATGGACTGCACGGTGGTGTCCCGCAGCTGGAAGTTGCCGTATGGCAGCGGACTCTTGTCGGTGCTGCCGAGCGCGCTGTCCGTAAAGTCGGAGTTGAGGTTTTGTCTACGGAAAGGCATGGAAGTTTATGTATAGCAGGTCACCTTATATCAATAGGCGACCCTTGTTAGATTACCATGTTGATCCGCCATTATGAGATTTCACAGATTAGATAAGAGTTACTACATAAGTCTGCAATGGAGCAGCGTGCTGGAATATGCTCCAGACCTTCCCCGGTTGTGGGGAGAGACCCGTGCACAGCAGTGGGACACAAAAAGGATTGAAGGCACGTAAGTTTGGGGTTCAATTTGCCACGGGCAGATGTTTAAATGATTTATGAAAATTAAATTAAGGTTTTTGTTCCCGATCTAGGTGTGTGGGCCTTTGTGTGTGTGTCTATTACTGTCTATAGCACACATAACACGGAATCCTAGTGTGTAAGTTTAAGTGTGAAACGTTGTTTATTGTGCGTTGTTTATATTAGAGGACAAAGTAAGAACAGCTGAACGTGTAAGATACCGTTTGCTATTCGCAGTTATGCAACCGGCAACACTGGCATGCGGCTCATGCGAGCCAGTGTAAATACCTCGGACATTATGGCATCGTTATCTCCAAGCATTTTTGAGTCAAGGAAATCGTGCTACTCTTTTTCATCAAATGTTTAAGTGATTGCGCATAGCTTACTCTCATAAATACATACATTGTTTCTGCTGTATACATTGCAGTATTTAGGTTAAACTGTTTTTTGTCTTTATGTTTATCTTGAAACTAAAATATTATGTATGTAACTGGCACGTATGTTGTTACAATGTGCACCTTGGCTTTGAGTAGGTATATCTGTTTTATCCTTACAGGCAGTAAGTAGGTAGTAGTAGTTAGGTATTCTTTGCTGAAATTCATAACTAAATTTATATAGATTGTAGTTTTAAGACATGACTGTTTGTGTTCAGAATCAGAATAAAATAAAATAAAAATGAATTATAAAAAATCTATAGTTTTAATGACTTTTCCTTTCTATTTCGTCTTTTTTGTTTTTAGTATTGCAATTATTCCATGCATTAACATATTACATAACTAAAATATTTACAATATTATAATTATTGATTATTTTTTGTAATATCTATGCTTCTGAGTTATGCCAATCTTAAAGCTATAAAAATATATATAATTCTAAGGCTTATGTACCGGTATATGGACCAGGCGTGCAGGTCCTCGGAGTGCATGCCGCGAGGGTCGTGCATCATCGGGTTGGAGGGCACGGAGTAGCGCCGCTCCCCGCCCAGCCCTAGCGCCGACTGCGACATTCTGCTATACACCTACCTACAAGAAGAACATTCTTGTTAAAATACAAATTCTACATATCAAAGAGCTACGGCCTGGCCACGAACACGTGTAATGCGACCGGTCTTACATGTATTGTTATTAACTTATTAATATACTTTTGGGTCACAGCAATCAGCCTCTGCTTGTATGAGCCACGCGTCAAATAACTGATAAGCACTTTCCTTTACTTTTCTCTTTCTGTAATCTCAGCGCTCAAAGTCTTAAAGAGTAGCAAAGTTAGTGGGTTGCAGTTGCATACCTCCTCGTTTGTTAATTCGTAACATATTATGTACAAACCTATATCATCCCAATATACTGAAACTTAATTATCATCTTCTCGTTGTTCTGGTCATGATGATTTCCCTTTGTTTATGGTTATCTGAAACAAACGAAATTTTCATTGGCTTGGTTGTACGTACAAGAGAAGTCATGGATGGTAAGTAGTTTTAGCCCAAACATCATCGTAAGTTTATGATTCAGTAGATATTATAAATGTATAATTAAGAACTTATTCATGTTAAGTAATAATTTTGACTACGACATTGGTCATATCCTCATATCGTAATAATATACTGTATGAACAGATATCCAAAATATGAGTCTAAAGGCCTTCGCACATTGTGTCACCGGACGTGAGCGAGACGGACACGCCCGCACCACGCCGGTAAATTGTAAAAATAGATGAAAGTTCGCAATGAAACCACTAGAGAATTTTAAATTTTTTTTATTTATTCATTTTTAAAGCCACCAAAAATGTCAACACTATGTTAGAACAAAAATCATTCAGGGTAGCAGGGTAGTGTTTATAAAGCAAAATTGTCACCTCAACTTATTACAGGTGAATTTTAATAAACGATAATAAATAATCAGATACTATAGATGAGTTAAAATAGTCATAAAGTCATAATTATTTCTTTAATTCTCCAGTCAATTCAATAAAGACAAGAAAGATTTTCCGGTTTAATCACTAAAACTACAGTCAAGAGAAATGTCAGGAATCAAACAAAGACATCATGATGCCTTGAACTAGACCTTTAAATGCATAACTTCGCGGTAAACGGAGCTAAGCGCTCCGTGGGATCACGCATTGTTCACAAGTGCCTCAGATAACAATCTCGTGTAATGAAATCACCAGTAATGCTGTTAACTTAGAACTTAGCTTGATGTCGGATTATTGATTCTGGAAGTCAAGCCAACAAATTGACATCTAAATCAAACATTTCACGTCTCCTATGACATTATTACCGATGTGTTATGTTATAGGTATCGTACATCTGCTGTCGTACCTAGTAGGTACATAGGTCTATTACATTTTTATTGTTGTATGTCTACAATTATTCTTATAAATGAACGTAGGGCACATATTGTCTGAAGTAGGTACTGTCTGAAAATGATTACCGCACCTTACAGTAGGTACCTTCTTTACAGTAGTTTTGCAATGTTTATCACACTGGTTCCTGCGTTACAAGTCCAGGGGAGCTAATCCTGTGATTAAACCAGTTTGCTTTTAAGCACTGAGTTACACGTAGGTATCATTGTCTTGCGCAGGATCGGCAACTTGTTTACGGTGCACTAGGGGGAGCTTGTCACTATCTTGTATTTTGTATTAGCATAATCTATACTAATATATAAAGCTGAAGAGTTTGTTTGTTTGAACGCGCTAATCTCTGGAACTACAAGTCGGATTTG
>DWQK01001675.1:0-14954 GCA_018231225.1 Noctuana stator
TCCAGTAGTTTCGGAGCCTATTCAATACAAACAAACAAACAATCAAATCTTTCCTCTTTATAATATTAGTATAGATGTAGGTAAGTTATGTATAACCTCAAATAGTATCGAAACTCTACATGTCAAAGAACATGTCAATGTATACCGTTAGGGGACACCTAGTATCTAGGCGAAATATTATCTTCATTGACATTGCAAATGGTCATAAAATGAGACGATTATAAGTTTTGCTTATCGCTATGTTAACATTTGTGCAGTATCTATGCATTACCGAGCTTTTCGGATTTTCATATCACAGAGATTAGGTAACTTACTCAAAACACATGTATTGTTAGCTTAGCACACTAGATACTTCTAAATTACTAAGTTTCTGATGTACCAAACAATTTAGTCTCAAAATTGAAAGATTTTAATGGGAGCGTCACGCCGGAGCTACATCCCAAGGATTTAACCGTTGCAAGATATATGCCGTTATTTAATACCTTTTTTTTTCGGACGTAAAAGAAATTATATTTTCTTACTTTCTTTTTTTTTTCAATATTTTCTTTTCTTTTTTTTAAGCGGCCACGTGTTTCTAGTCAATATTCCGCGTTCCGGAATTTCTAGTCAATATTCCTCAGGGACCCGAAGACATTTATATTAGCTTTGTATTCATATTAATAAACTGAATCGACAATGAAAATGCGATACGAAAAATAAAAAAATAACCATTACAACTACAATATACAAAGACGTATCCACATAAATGTTACAACACCAGCCAGGTTATATTTTCCTTATTCCTTCCAAGTGATATTATCATATTATGATAATCATTAATGATAATATAATACACCAAAGTCTGATGTGTTTGAATTTTTCTTATCAATTTCCCTTCAGTCCTTTTTGGATTTACTTTTTCGTTTTGCTGTTTGAACACAGGTTACTAGGCACCTACTTTTCCTTAATATGTTTATCTAATATAATATGTGTTCGAATTGAAAATATGTATATTAGTTCTCAGTTTGGTACGGTTCCTTTTCCGGTACCTACTCATTAGTTTGATTATTATGAGTGTAATAGATGTTCCTATTATGTGATCGATGGGACTCCAAAAAAATGTTGAGGATTGCAACATTTTTTGGTTTTACCAAGATGTAGGTAGGTACCTACCTTATATTTTTGCAAATGAAGATGATTTCTGATGTTTATGAAATAAAATAATAAAAAACCTTTTATTTCATGCAAAAGTAATTCAAAGAAAGTATACAATAGTAGTTTAAAGAAAATAATTAAGTTATTAGTTATTGAAAATAATGTTGTATAAATGTGAAAAGTAGGTATGTTAGCTTGCATAAACCCCTCCTCTAGTGAAGGTGAAGGTCTCCTCTAAAGAAGTCCACATGTTTCTATCCTGACCTATTTGCGGCCAGCAGGTAACAGCTATTTTTATCAGTTCGTCTGCCCATCTCGTTTGTGGTCTGCCTTTGAGACGTTTTCCGATTGGACCTTTCTACGTTATCACTTCGCAAATATTTCGAACGGACTTGCAAAATAGGTGGTAACTAGTGAAAGATTTATTTCATATACACAGGTATTCTAGAAATTACCCTCAACGTCTGGACAAACTCACAAAATTCGGGCATTCTGTTTAAAACCACGTATTAGTGAAGATATTAACCGATAAATTCGCGCTCACCGACCACTGGCAAATCGCGATGGGTATCTATTACCTACCTACAGGTACGTAATTTAACTTAACGTAACTATGGGTACTTACATACCTATTCTTCGCATAGGAAGTTATATAAATAATAATAATATGCTAATGAAGCTTAAATCGCATGTAAAGAGATATAACAGTAATTTTAATTATTTATCTTAATTATACTATCGAAGCATTGACGTCAAAAACGAGTTTAATTTCCAAGATAACACATAAATTCGCAATAGATACAAAGTCGCATGTTTATAACAGTCGAAGCAATTACTTTTAAGTGTTCAAATTGCTTATTGTACCTATTAGGTACCTAATGAACAACAATATTAGGTAATCCTAAGCGTTACAGGAAAATATTAAAGTTTGCACTGTTTTTATTACTTTTAGCCTTTTAGGTACTTCATTGTTCATTCAAGTTCACGTTATTTTAGGAGTCAATTTTTAATTTAGCCGTTTCGTCAGTTTTATTTAAAGAAAACTGGTTTTTAACTGATCTTTTTTAAACATTGTGTTGATGATCTTGATAAATATATATGTTATACAGATATTTGTTTTTGTTGCTGTGCGGCGATATGCGACGTTGTCATAAGGCTCGCGATATAACTATATGAGGCAGCGACCACAAGACGTTTAGTGGTATTTATCAATATAGGTGTAGGAAGAAAGGGGAGGGAGGGTTGGGGTGGTCACTAAAATGGTATATTGCCTAATCCTAGCATTTTCGTTTGTCGATACAAGCGATGATCGAGGGAGGTGTCCTGGATCACCCTGAAAAATATCAATAGCTACGCTACGCTCATGGGTGTATACTCTCATCGCTGAACACATTGTAGTTTCAGTAACGGCCACGTCTTACAAAAATTAATAACAGGTATAGGATATTAAAATAACTTAATCTAAGGCATTTATAGGTAGGTAGAGTTTTTAATAAAACATGATGATAACATTGAAACGTGTTAGTTAAACAGTATGTATATTTCTCTGATTAACGTGATCATTACTCAGAGGAAAAAATGCGGAGTAATGAGTATCTACCTACTGTCGCATTTGATGTGAATGAGAGACTCCCCGCGTCTCGCAATCGTATTATATTACTAATAAGATATTCTCATTGATAAGGAAAACGTGCTATAAAGAAAAAAAGCTTAAAAAAGCCATCTACGCAAAAGTTAGTAAAGCAATGTTTAGGCGGGGTTATTCATTGAGGTTTTGTGTAATTTGGCTGAAATATGACGGTGAATGTTGAATATGTCGAAAAAAATTAAAAGTAAAAAGGTTTTAGAAATTCTTTCATCCGCATCCGATTTCGGAAGTTATCAGTAGAATAGATGTCATAGGTCTTTGGATGGCTTGTTTGTAAGTTACATTTGCGCAAGCAATAATATTTAGTAAATAATGGAGACGACTACTTAGCAGAGAAAGTGTGGGGTGGCGGTCACCATTGACGTCAATTTGTAAGTAGGTATACGTACTGCGCGTTTCACAACCAAAGCACATTGCTTGCGCATCGGTAAAAACTGCTGCTTTACTAGTAATATTGTGAAGAATGAAGGTGCCGGTTTGTACACAGTTTATTTACACATGATACCCGTGTGAGTGATGAAAGTAAAAACATTGAATAGAAAGTATCAATAGGGTGTGACTTCACAGATATTTTTTGAATCGAAATTCATAAGAATCACATGTGCGACACTGTAAGCAAACCAAACAGTGTTAAAGTTTCAGATCATAAAAAAAATTAAATGTATGCATCTAATAAATTGTGCACTCATAAAAAAGAAATATGTAAATTGTGCGTACATATATGTATCCTAGTTTTATATTAGCTTGTTTATTATTTTAAATTATTTAATTACGGGGGAATATGATGATGATTATTATATTATAATAAATTATCAAAGAACAATTTATAGATAATTGAGTATATCATTGAAATACTATATTATTAATAATGCTATAGTGTATTTTGGCAACCCTATGTAAAAACTATTTCGTGCTGTGCTTATAATTTATTATAGGTAGTGTAACTAGCTTCCTACATAAAATATGTTTTTTTTTTCTTGTACATTGACGTTCACATTGACGTATTTATTTACCAAAAACAAGATGTCTTACACGTTGTTAAATAAAATAATAAATATTTTGTAGGTAGCAATAACAATATTAAGTAACAAGTTTACCTACCTACCAACATACCTTTTCCTTTCGTATCTAATTGTTAGTTAAAAAAGATTTTAACAACTTAGTTTTATTTATATCATGTACACCTAATTAAAATTTAACATGAAAGTATACATACGAGTAGGTAGGTACATATAATTCTAAATCAGGGTTAAGAGTTGACGGAGTAAAATGTATTATGTTAGAAGCATAGCACAAAAAATTATGTTTTTGACATTCATTGCATAGCATAATAATAATAAATTATATTTTCTAAATAACTGCATTATTGTTATTAATATGTATTTTTTGGGATCTGGTAAAATTCTTAGCTATGTGGTGGTAAAAAGCCATCTTTATTGTTATTATGGATAAGCTTACGTTAGCAAATGGTAATTATAGGCATGTATTTGAATATATAATTCCCTGTATAAACCGGTTTTATTTATACAGAGAGAAACGTCAATGATTGTTATTGAAACGAAGAGCAGCAAACAATTTCTTCCTTCTTGGCAGTGTATCATAATTAGACTCTTGTCTTCCTTTATGCGTGGAGCTCAAACGAGGTCTTTACCGATTGTAGATATACCGTCGCCTTGTCACTGATTAAAATTATTTAATACACACGTTCCTCCTTAGCTGATTATAATGGCTGGCTCGGTGTCGTAAAAGGGTTATGGTCCTTGAGGTTATACTCTATAACTGGGCCAGACACAGGAGGACGACCATGACCTGGTGTCGGCTAAGTGCCACTTTGCGTTCTACAAATTAAATAATATTATAGTTTACATAATGAAGCGCGAAGCCCCGATAGTTGTGTAAGTCATACGCGATCTCACAAAATTAAGTAAGCTCGGGCGTGATCGGTTATTTGATACATATATTACTAATGTTTTTTCCACAATCTAAGGTATGGCTGCTATATACTATCAGAGGTATACTCCTAGATGTCTAAGAGTCGCAGAGACCACTTGACAAGAGGTAATCTGCATGCTCGTTTGCAACTTTTTTTTTACTGAGATTAATGCTTTCATATAATCTATATAAGAGCGCGGCATTTATTACATCTGGTGCTAGAACCAGCACCTATGCCTACGTAAAGTCTACTTAAGTAGTAAACAAATCACGTAGTGGCTTCACACGTCTACGTACTGTAAACTAGTCATGATGAACTCCTAGTGTATTTAATAGTATGGGAGACTATCCGCGAAACTCATAATGACGTCGGTGTTGTAGGACTACAGGCTATAGACATACTATCACCTATGCATAGAAGATTAATTAGTTACTTCGACTGCATAGCGATTGGCCACCAAAGATACATAGTGACTGATAGTGTTAATAAACCACTTTGAATTCGTCTCGAGACGTGATCGTAACATGGAATGCGAGGATTGTGAAGGTCATATTTTGTCAGTTTCATGCAAATAGATCATCCAAAAATTTTCCACAACGGATCTGGCTAAATAAGAGGCAAAATAGTAATAAAATTGTCATGTTAAAATGTTACGAACTTTTTTATGTCAACAGGCAAAACTGGTTTGATCTTACTATCAGCTTAATTAGAGGTGCTTATAAGGAAAAGCTGTTAAATAACAGTGAAAAAAACACCATGTGCTTGTTACATAAAAATCCTTTTACATTCTCAGCGTTCCCACGATGAAGGTAAACAAAGGTATTGTTTTTATGCGCAATTGTATCGCGTTTGTCGTTGTTGCATCACAAAATGATAACAATGTGGATTAAACCGATTGGATCTCAAAACAATTGCTATAAATATGCTTATTATATGCGGTGATAGTGTAAGCCATTACGTTATTAATGAGTTAATGACAAAGGGAAAAGACAGAAATAAGATAACACGTAGGTAATAGGTAGGTACCTAGTTAAAATTCTATCTTTGCGTGCGTATATTATAAAAACACTGATCCAGAAGGCAACTTTGTATAAGCGATATGTAGCGATAAAGCAAAAAAAGGCAGGCAACCAATTTCGTGCCTAAATGCTTCTTATATTTTGTCAAAGCATTTCGACGTGTATTCAAAGTGTGTAAGTTTACACGTCACTACATAGTATGGAGCAAAGTCGCTTTCCGCGTCTGTCCCTATGTATGTACTATGTATGCTTAGATCTTTAAACTACAAAACAGATTTTGATGCAGTTTTTTTTAATAGATAGAGTGATTCAAGGAGGTTTACATAGGTATGTATAACTTTACTGATTTTGAGGCAGTACGATGTTCGCCGGGTCAGCTAGTAAAGAATAAATAATTCCTGTTTCTTCCTTATTTCTTCTATGATCTAAAACATTTACCAAGCAGTGGAAAGTGCCGTGTCGCGTCGAGATAACCCATCATACGCTGTGCGTACAGTACATGGGTCAGTGCAACACGCACTTCATGCCTGAAGTACTACATCATTATGTTATCTGTATAAGTGGCGCCATGATATGAAAAAGTATTAATATTGTTTATTTTTACACTTGATATTGTTCGGGGGCTTTTCCGTTGAGTTTTATCTATCTCATTAAAGTTTTGTTTCATTTTTAACCGACTAAAAAAGGAGGTAATCAATTCAATACGTATGTATATAATAATAAATTAACTGCAAATCGTGATTCACAGACATGAAAGATCTATAAGGGCTTTCAAACGCATACATTCCTACACCTGTAAAATTTCATGGGTACGAGTACCTATACTATATGTTTGTTCGCGTTCATCTTCGATTAGGTTGTCCATTCCGTTTTACTGGCTTACATCTAATTCAAGTTAGGTCAGAGAGCATGTTTCTTCAAAATCGATTGTGTATTTTTCAATCTATGGACTAATAGTGTATGTGAAAACCTAGTTTATTTATACGATCTGCTGGTGTTGTGTGCACGGACTAACATTTCAAAATAACATCGAATTTAGTATTCGTAGTTAACTAATAATATGACTTAAATATAAGATAATTACGTAATTTATCATTAATCACAATAAATGATACCGCTACATCCTGTAGAATAACAATTGCCTGGAATTGCTTAGCTTCCGCCTCGCGGCATGTGGTGATGACTCACTCAGTAGACACTCATGAAGGTAGTACTCGTAGTCTGGGGTTCTACTGGGTGGCCATCCAACCGTCATTCATCCTTAGAAGCCAATATAGGTAAGTAAAATGTAAACACGGAATAGAGAAATAAAGAATTTATTGCCAATTCAAGATATCTTGGGTTCTATTCCCAAGGGTTAGAAGTTAAACTTCTGCCCCGCTGCGATCTTGATTTTGGATGTTGAATGTTGAATTTAGATTACTGTTCCCTGTTGTGTAATTGCGTCCCTTGATTTTAAAGAAGTGTCGAGGGTTTTCCGCCGGCATTTTTCTCCCGGCCTACCTTAGCCAAAAGGGCGCCTAAAGTCGAGGTACCGAATTATTTGACGCTGGCCTTATCAAGAGTATTAAATACAGGCAATCAGGATATTAATGGGTAGGTCAGGTAGTCGAAGACCTAACCTAACTGATAACATCGCAGCGCACCGGTCGTTAACGTGTTTATCTCCGTATTTTATAACAATTACAATTAATTAAATCATCCATATATCACATTTATATTACGTATAGACATAATTACAATATCACTCTCCGCATTGGAGCTAGCTCCAGGCATTCCCCGGTTGTTTTATAAAAAGTAGTTATATTTTATTCCTAGTCGCGTGCGGAAGCTAGTGAAGTAATAAATATATTGATTAATGATATTTATTGCTTCTTTTCTTTTCAACTTCATTATGAATAGTGTTACAAAATGCTCAACAGCCTAAAAATAAGCCTCTAGTAATTGCATTTTGTATCATAAAATGCAATTGAAAACCATAATATTTTGTTATCAAATATTTCCAGTCCACTTCCTCTTCTAAGCTATGAGTGTATGTAGAGCTTATGACTATCGCCATTAAACCATGCACACATTCCAATACAGCAAACGAGAATAACATTCCATTTTTAAGTACAAGAAAAGGCTTTTATAACAATTATTTAGAATTGTCCTTTAACCTAATTTTGTACCTGTTATTTGTCGCTCTATTTATGAGGTATTAGACGTTCGTCTCTATTTACTTCTCAGGAGTTACAACGCATTTTGTTAGACAGAAAGGTCGCGATACTATTTG
Organism: Noctuana stator; assembly: GCA_018231225.1. Lineage (NCBI taxonomy): Eukaryota > Metazoa > Arthropoda > Insecta > Lepidoptera > Hesperiidae > Noctuana > Noctuana stator. The sequence goes on from DWQK01001675.1 coordinate 8,010, forward strand.
AGATAAGATGTCAATAACGTATGTGTTTTGATAATGAACTAGTTGTAACCGGAGGGCAGCTATTCAGGAAATCCGAGTATATCATATCTTTCTGTTCACATTTAAAACAAATTAAACGCAGTTAGAACTGTTAGAAGTTGAATTGGTATTTTAAATTACAAATTATGTCAAAAACCTGAAGGCTTAACTTGTCTCTATTCAAAATTGTTTTTGCTGGTAAAAACAACAGTCGCCACTATCACTACCGCCACCAATTTCGGTGTTGGTGAAGTCGATAGCCACGTATAATATAAGTATAATATAAGTACCTATTCTTGACTTCCATTTTCATATTTATATTTTTGTTAGGTAAGGTTATTATTTAATGCGTGGCGTCGTTAATTCCCTTGGTAGGGCATTATGTCTGAACTCGATGATCTTTTGGTTACGTCGCCGGCCGGTGAGATCCAGTACTTATAACTTAATTTTTATTTCAATACAATTGATTTAATATTTTCATTACTGATGGTCTGTTTTAAAGTTTCATTTACCTGTCTAAGTAGTTTGTTGGCAAGTGTAATGATTTTCCAATCACGAAATCCATTTTAAAAGTACAAAAGCAAGTTGCTAATATGTTCGGTATACATTTAAACGTATGCATAACTATGAGCGAAGTTTTCATAGAATTATTATGACCTTAGTTCATGACTGGATGCGGTTTCTTATCTTATTATTTCATGACCCCGTAAATGAGTAACCTTTAACTTCTTGAACCGTTCGAATCTTTTCTCAATTTGTACTCGTATATAACCACTGATAGTGTATCGGTTGGTCACGCCACAGTTTCGGCATTATGTGGCGTCTAAATTTAAAGTTAAACCTACATATTTATTGACGTGACCATAACGCGACCATAAGTTTTTTTTTATATAGTCTGTTTTGAGTGCCAAATTATAGTATTTTATCATCGTCATCAAATCATCATCGTTCCACTGCTGAGTACGGGAGGATTAAGATGAGTCAAATACGAGAAAGGGTCAGGCGGTAAATCCTTTACGTAACTTTGAAACCTGGGTCATCATTTTTTACTCATTCAATTACCTAATTGATAATAATTTTGTTAAACAGTCATAGTCACCAATGATTTTCTATAAGTACTCGTATAATTATTACTCATCATAGAAAATCGGGAATTCCTATTATTAACACACAATGCTAGACCTTTCACACTGTAATACGAAGTTTTGGCTTACCTACGTTGATTAAATTTACGTCAATCATTTAATAAATATATTAAAATAAAAAGTACCTCGTTCAACCGCATCAAATACACCTACTGTTACGTTTAAGACGAGGGTTTCCGTGAGCTAGTTGGGACTGAGACACACGGCCACGTCATAAGGAAAAATTATGAATTAAAATATTAATTTTCAAAAAACAATAGGATTACATTATAACTGCCATGATTTCTATACGACATTTATTCTGCTACATTTTTTAATATCTTACAAGTATTTTAACTCTAATAACACGACAAACATATTGTAACACATATTTATGTATGTACCGCACCTATGGTGTGTAGGTTCCTAATAGGAACTTCCTGAGTTACGCAGGTACTTAAACATTTACAATGTCTACATGGATGTGTCCGAGAATAGTTTGCTTGTTCTCTAATATACTCATAAAACATACAAGAAATAGAGCGATTTAAGGCGTTTACATTTAGTGGTCCTTTTTTTAATTAATATGGTAGGTTAATAAACTTATAATTACTTCTTCAGCGGTCGTTTTTAATTTTTCAGTTACAAAAATCTGGCGTGTCTAGATATGGGTAACAAGTGCTGTCTCGGGATCTCTGCACTTAGGTTATATTGCGTTTTAACACATCACAAAAATTTTGTTCGTGTTAATTCAGTGACGGAATTAGCGGTCATGGCGAATCTGAGGGCGGAACACAAAATGAGCCCATGTGTGACAAATTAAATTAAATCTTACTTTCTTGCATTGAGACAAAATTTTGTTAATTCCTAAATTAGTATTGCTTAAATTAGATTGCTTATTTTTAATGCTGGATTCGTTATTGGCTACAGAAATTTATAGCTATCATCAAAGCAAGTGTTACTTACCTTTACCTATTTCGAATTGATTATTGTTCTGAAATAAACGCTGTAGGTAAGTTACTACGTAGTCTACCTATTAAAATTAGAAAAAGCAATCAAAACCTCAATGAATATAGATTACGATTGATCTACTTTAGTTATATTAACACCAGTCTTTTGACTATTCATGAGGCTTTAAGAGCCTAAATTTAACCAATATTTTAGCAACCGGTTCACTCAAAACGGCTCGACCAGGCTAATTTTAAGTGTTTACATACGTTAATAGTTAGACTATTACAAATACCTATTAATATTTAAATGATAGATAAAATTTAAGTATTACACGTATCCTTCTAGAAGTGAACATTGCATGTACAAAATATTTAAGTATATAAAGTATCACTTAAAAAACCTAAATATATTATTATAATAGAAATGTTGATTTTTATAATTTTTTGTTCATTAATTTTTAATGAGGTCATGTTTCGGTAATTGTCAATTTTGACGCACTAAAAATATCTAGAACGTTGCTTTTGTTAAATTATGTGGAACATATTCAAGGTGAATGTAATCCTTAATTTGATAGATGCCTTTGTTTGATAGCTTTACGGTTTAATTCGAAAAAAGACGTGAATAAACATTATGATAATAAAATACGAGTAGTCACTACTCTGCTACATTTATTTAGCGAGTCGAAATGAATAGTTATGTGCGTTTTGATCAATATGTATGTGGTGTGGTGTAGTGTATTGACGTCAACGGCCTCCTTGTGTTGCACGGTGCCGCGCTGCGCCGCGTCTCTACATACTCGCATGCGTCGCGTCTCTACATACTTACTCGCATGCGGACGGCACGGCCGCTCTTTCCAATGATAGTTTTCAGTTCTAAGACAATGCGGTTATCATAGCGCATAGCGTGTAAGTAGCGCAGCCAACTTTGTTTTATCGTTTATGAATAGCAAAAGAGCTTTCAGGCATCTGATATTAAGAAGTTACTGCAACCCATGGGCATCCAAGAAGTCGTATCTGAATCATACTCATATGTGGGGCATGAGATGGTTGCTTCAAAGTAGTGTGTCTGGCATCCACCTTACATAGCTAAAACATAAGTATAACTACTTGGCACAAGACTCGGTTAACGGTGGCCTATGTGCGCGACGGTTGTACCTCCCCGGGCAAACTGGTTAATGTAACCCTTTAATTACATGGCTAACCGTTCATTGAACAACGCCAATCAACCACACGCCTATTAATTAATTTTTATCTGATTCATTATGGGATTTAAAACATCATAATTAATCTCTTTCAAGATATTGGAGCAGTGTGGCGGGGTGTGTCTCAATTGTTTGTATTAGCTTGTAGTCTTAAAGTTCTAAACATTAATTTAAATGTAAACTCTGGTTTTCTTAGAGGTAACTTCGTTAAAAATAATCACTATATATCTTTAAGAATAAAAGTTCAATAAACACAGAAACATAATTATACCGTTTCCTGCAGGACTTCTCAGAAAAATTGCACCGTAATGGATAATACATGATGTTGTTCCCATGTTTAAAAGAGCTGAAAAATATTTTGCGTTAAAAATATTTCCAAGAATATCTGAATAAGTATGTGCTGTACCAAGTGCCCACTCTCGTATTCAATCTTAGAGCAGGCAAATAAAATCTTTCCCTGTTCTGGGCCATCTCTACTACGCGCGTAAATCCGTTGTGCGCTTGTACCTAATAAACATAGCGTACTTATTCTATGTTAATAACCTTTAGAGCATTTATTTATGTCCATTCGCTAACCATTAAGATATTAAATTCCTACCTACTATTTATACGTAATATTTATGTTTCTGTTTTATTTTTCTTTCGAGTTATTTAGATTTAGTAAACAATGTATACATAGTCATTTTGAGCCTTAAAGATATAGCTGTACCTATAGCTAGCTAGGTTGCTAGGTTGATTATATCTATTCCTAGAAAGACGAATTGCAAAGGCGGCCTTGACACATAAAAGCGTACCGAAATGAGCGCTCATTTGTTGCGCATTTAGTTGCTAATCTGATTATGTATCGAGTTTATTAGTGATCGAAGGTAAATTTACAATATTTAACCGCTGGTAGTAATAGACAAAGGAATATTGTGTAATTGCGTTACTTTGATTGTTACTTAGTGGGCTTACGTGCTCGCGCGCTAATCTCTACTATGGATCACGACGCAGGGTGCATTGACGTCAGAGCTGTTAGTTACCTTGCAGAAGACATCCATCTATCATCGGAACTTTAACTCCAAAATGGCTTCTAACTACTCGACTATTATATTATTGCAATAAGAGCTCGCAATAGACGAACTAATTGGTATACAAGATTTCTATTATCTCCATCTTCTTATTATCTATACCTGTAAACCCAGATTGATGTATAAAATTAATGGTAGGGTCTATTATTACTTTAAAGTCGTTCAAAATAATTTTATTGCTAAACATAAATGACAAAGCCTTGAATCATGAAGTTTACGTTACGGTCACGACACGGTTGTTATAAAATATATCTTCCTGAAACTAGCTGATGACGCAAATTGAATCAAGTTAACTAGAATCTAAACTTAAGTTTTAAGGACCGGACAAAATTCAAGCAATACTCGTATAGAATAAAGTTACCAACTCACCGGTAAATGAGTAAATGAGATTTTTTTATACAGAGGTTCACTTTCACAAGTTATATAAAAGTTTAGGTATCATATTAAGGTTTTATTGTCGTATTGTTTTTATTAGTTATTTCTGTCTTGTTTCGGAATTAAATTTTAAGTTTTTACCAAAACGAGGCGATGTCTATATTACGCGCTCTGATGGTTTGAAACGAATATACAGTACTATAATATACAAGGTGTGCCTGCGGCTTCATTTGTATGGATTTAGTATAAAAATACAACCAAAAAAACATTCACTTTCCCAATATTACGATTACCATTCATTTCTTTATCGTCATCATCGTTCGGACTTATTCAACAAAAAATATACACCACGTTTTAAACGAGTTTTCATTATTTAACTCCAGCTCTACGTCTCCCCTTCCCTTCCGCCGCGCCTTCGTCGTGTAGCAATTGTCCCGTTTTTTTTAAAGGTGGCAGCCCTGATTCTGGCAAACGTGTCTACCACAACTTTCTTTTCATTTCAGCTTAAAGTTATCTTAATGGTATATTTATCACTTTCTTCTAATGACTGTTCGAACGGCGACGTCAGCATCCATGACCTATCCGTCCTCGAACTGTAAAATAAAACATGTTAAACATTATTATCAAAAGTTATCTCACTAATTACTTTATAATTTAAGCCAAACATTTTACTTGTGTCAGCGTCTGCTTGTGCTACGTTTGCATCTAGTGTGTTACACAGAGGAATTTGGGCGTTCTTATAAGGGGATAAAGGTTAAATTAGGTTGCAGTTAAGCCGGCTAAACTCGTGGGGCGTGCCTATCTCTATATTAAGAATTACCGCTATAGCATGCGGCGGGACGCTCCCAGACCTAAAAGCGGGCAAACGAGTTCGCCCTATGTACTATTTGTTTGCAAACCACGTTAACTTTGGATTTAAATTTGTTTTACTGGTATAATATTCATTTTTCATGGAAATAACGAGTTCTTCCTTATAGCTATAAATGAAGTGTAGTAAGAGTTGTGTGAAAAATACTATTTCTTTGGTTGCCTAATGTGGATGTTGCAAAGGAGGTTATGTTGACAAAAGAATTTTGGAGACCGGTAAGAACACTTGTTTGCTTTCACTGATTTTAAGTTGTTTTTTGTGATATGCTTGTGTGTAGGTATTGTGTAGTGGTATGCAAATAAGCGTTGAATGTGTTGATGTATGGTGTTAAGACATATAGGTAGTTACCTACAGTCTTATACATAGTTACTAGCTGTGCCACGCGGTTTCACCCGCGTTAAGAATTGTGACGTAACGCTTGATAGCCTAACCTTTCTCATTAAAGTAGCTATCATACACAAAAAGAATTTTTCAAATCCGACTTGTAGTTCCAGAGATTAGCGCGTTCAAACAAACTCTTCAGCTTTATATATTAGTATAGATATGAGATACCTATGATCAAAATAGTGATAAATATCCCCTTTATAAATAGAGCATTAAAATTACTCAAGTTAAGTAGGTACTTAATATTCTAAAATAGGTAGATTTATGTAAATATTTCAAGATCCGTTTCTTTCTTGTTACAGAGGCGACTCTGGCAGTGCATTGATAACTTCAGATTACCAGCAAATTGGATTAGTGTCCTACCGGTATGACGACTATCGTGGTCTTCTGGTCTACACTAACGTCTCATATTATTATGACTGGATAAAACAATCTTCAAAGAGGCTGTTCTGCCCAAAACTCTCATTATAATCAGATATTTAAGAACTTTGTCATACTTTGTATTGTTAATGAATGCCAAAGTTATAAACTTATTGTATCAAGAGGAAATAAGCATGGTTAGCATAACTAATGGAAGTTTCGTTTCGAAATTATTAGTCCTTAGAAGAAATAATATAACATAATTATCAAAAGTCTGCTTAATGTTAAAAATGTTTTGCCTAATGCCTACAAACTCCATAGTACAGAATTATTTCAATTGACGTTGGATAGACTTAAACTTAAATAGGTACTCATATTGGGTTTGCGAGACTTGATAGTTACATGGCTAGTGCCTGTAGCTAATCCATCAAGTAAAAATCAACATTTATTGGAACAATTTTAAATGTTCATTAATTATTTAATTACCTACAGCACACTTCTGAGCCTTTTAATTGACTGACGAATTAGATTTCTGTTCTCGGTCTGGGTGTTTGTGTATTTGTCTTTGTATGTGTCCATGGCACCCACGACACA